>JAGGAR010024006.1:0-47757 GCA_017657315.1 Termitomyces sp. K1Ag
GGAAAAGTCGACCAAAGAGAGGACGTCCGCAGAGATAGCCATCAAGCCCAACAGTGCACCGTCACGTCGACTCGTGTCGGGCTGGCCGGCGGACACGCCCTATTCATGATCACGTAAGCGGTGACATGCGTTGAAACTGCCAGGTCATGCAGGCAAGAGTCAAACCAACAAGGTACTTCTATCCTACATACAACATCCGATAGATACGTAATCAAAAGCAGAATCTCCATCCACCGATCAATGAAAAACAGGATAAAGAGTCCATACTAGAGGTCAAAGTCTCTTAAGAGCCTTCTTCCTCTTCTCCGCAACTGTCGAAGCCCCACCAGTCGCCGCCCTCTTCACGGCCTTAGAGCCGGTAGGAGCAGGCGTGGCTGGCATACCCATGGTTGGACTAGTTTTGGCGTCCACATTCGCATCAGCAGTACCTAACGGTGATGGAGACACATGACGCTCTTTGTTCAACGATGAGACCCTTTCTTTGTCCCCCAGAGGAAGCTTAGAAGGCGGTGCAGGGGAAGCAGATTTGCGAGTGACGATGGGAAGCGTTGGCGGGGAATTTTGCGTGGCCAATGCTACTGTAGGTGGTGCGGTTTTTGAAGACGAGCTAGAGGATGACGCTTCGGCATTTGAGGACTCCTCAGCCGAAGGCGTATCGAACTCTACTGGTCGTTTTCGGGGCGTTGCGTGGACACTGGTGATTAGTTTCGCTCGATCGCAGTAACTTTGATAGTTTTCCAACAAAAGCTTCCCCGCTTCCTCGTCCAGCGCCGATTCAGGATTGGGATAGATGAGGAGGCACTTGACGGTCACAAGAATATGCTCGATGCCATATGTTGGCTTCCAGTCCTTCTTCAGCGTGTTGACGCAAATTTCGCCGGTATTTGAGACGTTGGGGTGGAAGATTTTAGTAGCAAACCAACCTGCACGTCGAAGACATAAAGGGGACACTCAAACACGATGTAATATCGTCACTCACATTTCGGGGGGGCAGCAGGGAACTCTTCAGTGAATTTGAACTTCACCTTGAAGTAACCACCGGTGTATGGCGTGCCTTCTGTTAAAGCCAAATCAAGCTTGGTCAGCCACCAAACTGATGTCGACAAACTACGCCGCGTCAAGTCGCGACGCTGATCCATGCACTAACCTGGGCCCTGAATTATTCCAGTGATATCTAACATGTCTTCCTCGCTCATCTGAATACGAATGCCTTCAGGGGGGCTCTTTTTGAGCTCTGTGATTTCGCGCATCACGCGGCGAAGAGCTGAAGCTGTGAGAGACTGAGAAATAGGTCAATCAACCTATTTCCATATTACGGAGGCTAAGCAACGTACCATGACCTATGCGACGGAGTTATAGCTATTGGACGAGGCAATAGTAAATTGTTGAGACAACCAAAGTTCGAACTCCCGGTCGCCGAGGCGCTCGGAGTTTGAAACGCGTAATCACGTGATACGCTGAATCACTCTTGTGGCCACAGCGTTTTGATAGGTTTTGACACTGAGTTGATGGAAACTATCACTGCTTGGAACCTCTGGACTCGGCTGGTTATTGTGGTTTTATTGAGTAACTAGAATATGCCCTTACGAAACCGGATTTCGCACCTTGCCCGAATTTGGCTGCCGCATCGGCCTGCCGTAAACCTTCTGATAACCTCGTCCTCAAAATCTCCTACTGCACCATTTTCTAGACACAGCGATTGGCTTTGGAGACGCTCTTAGCACCCGTTTTGTCTCGTTCTATTTTTCTGTCCTAGCGTATGCTTCCCGACGAATGCTCGTCATGAAGTGATGTTACATCGACTACGGTCAGCAATTTGCCGTCCCGGGCTTCCATGGCGATGTTTGAACATGTGCAGTAATGCACAGTAGGCATTCCAAACGTACACGTTACTTATATTCACAGTTTCTACAGAGATGGTATCTTTCCCGGCCAAAACGCTGCCCCTCCTTTGTTGACCTTATACCACGGCTCGTCATGTGCCAAAAGCACACGAACGCGAGGCATCTTTAAAAGCTCCCTCATACGCGCTAAATGCTGTTCCGTCTTCTCCTTATCGAGATACGCACACCTGGAGAAACCATGCATGTGCTCGTGAACGGCGATCTGTCCTTTTCCCGTTACGAGGTCCCAGTGGTGCGCACTATCTCCGCCCAAGAAGATCCATGCACCGTCTGTAGATGTGCGCGCGAGGACATTGATATGTCCGGGGAGGTGGCCAGCGGCGTCGATGATGTACAAGCTACCGTCCCCGTAGAAGTCGAAGGCGTGAGGGAAAGGACCAAGAGGTTGCCAGTCTACCGTGGAAAGGAACTCGGTGCGATCAAGTGGCAGGTCTTTGACAATCAAAGGCTCCACGTACTCTGGAGCGAGGACATGTTTGCTCTCTTCGCCGAGAAGAATGGTACTATTGGGGAATTGATTGTAGTCGCCCATGTGATCAAAGTGGACGTGAGAGAGACAAATTGTGGAAATATCTGAAGGCGAAATTCCCCCTTTGGCAAGTGACTCCACGACGTCCTGTGGAACGCTGAGCTCGAATGTTTCTATGAGCTTCACTGTGTCTGGTGGATAGGTACGCCAATCTTTGCGGATGCCGAGGTCGAACAAGAATTTATCACCGTTGGTGGAATGTTGGAGAAGGAAGGCCAAGGATGGTGCAACCAGGACTTCTCCTGGAATGCCACTTGTTGTGAATTGTGATGATCTGAGCTCCAGGATACCTCCTTCAAGCGCAGATACGTTACAGTACGCTTGTTGGACGCCAGGAGCAGGAAGAGGGTGACTAGGGTTCGACATGCTTCAAAGTATCGCAAAGGTTATTAGGCAGGAGAGGATGCGTGGATCAAAGTTGAACTGACCTCAACCGCTCGAAGATAACCTGGAATTTCTGCAAGTGTGGACCTTGAGGGTATTTATATGAGAACCTCTGGGAGTGAAACTTGAAGTTTTACGGAGATAAGTAGAAGCAGATGGCTTAGAACTCCACGACATGGCAGCTTGAGAAAATCTGAGAGCTAATGCCCGAGAGAAGCACACTGAATTTTCCGTTCGTGTATGTTAAACTCAGAGCACGGTCTTGGAGCAAATTCATGCCCGATGGCCGACGATGGCATATGCACAAGATGCCAATCCTGACTATTGAAGACTACGTATATCATATCGAGAAGAAAGGCTAAAAGTCGCGAAGTAACCAGGAATGGCTTGACATTTTCAAGCTTTTTATTGACAAATCGGTAATATCAGCGATAGCAGTGGAAGATTTGATACGGTACTGTATCGGTCCGCTACACCGAAGGTAGTCCGGGAATTCTCCACGTGCACAATCTTTAACTATATCGGCAAGGTATTGGTTCCGGCGCGTTCTCTATCCCACCAACCCAAAGACGACCACAAACCACACACAGGCATGGATCTAGGTTTAAAAGACGTTCATGTTCTTGTCACCGGTCACAACTATTCAAGCGCTCAGTCTAACGTTTAACACTGACTTGATCTTCAGGAGCAAATGGTGGTATCGGACTCGAAATCACTGATGTATTTCTGCGTAATTCAGTCTCCTAGATCACTTGAAGTTTTCATGCTAACATGGAGATACTGCAGAGCAAGGCGCTCAAGTCACTGCCCATTATAACTCAAGCAATAAGAACTTAGAGCCACTTCTTGCTCAATATAGAGATCGTGTGCAGGCCCTTCAAGCTAATCTAACTATCGAAAGCGCTGTTTCGCAACTTTTTGCCAAGGCTTCATCATCTTTCGGGCCCGTGCAGATAATTATCGTCAACCATGGTGTTTGGCCCCCTACATATGAACCTGTAGTGCAGATGTCGCTTGAACAATGGAAGTCAACCATCGACATCAACCTAACATCCTCATTCTTAGTGTGTCGAGAATACTTGAAAGGTCTTCAGAGTGTATCGGATGACATCAAGGACTACGCCTCAATTCTGTTCATCGGGAGTAACTCTGGAAGAATTGGTAAGAAAGCTTGCGCCACGCTTTTGATCTTGCAGTGATTGATCTGTTGCACAGGTGAGGCTGGCCATGCTGATTATTCGGCATCCAAGAGTGGTACGCTCAGTCTTCGTTTTCTAATCGAATCAGATTGAGGACAGATTTACAGCACTGATGTATGGATTAACCTCGACTTTGAAGAATGAGATCGTCAAGATTGCGCCTAAGGGTAGAGTCAATTGTGTTGCGCCAGGATGGGTGAAAACAGTGAATTTTCACCTGAAGGCAATGTTATATTGTCTGACAGGCTTCCACAGCCTATGGTGACTGACGCATTGAATGACCTCAATGTTGTCTATCGGTCAATGGCTACGTGCGTTTAGTTCGTTCTGCATAATAGTTGACATGAATAAAGGATCGATAGGACTCCTTTGAAGAAAGTCGGCCTTACAAGCGATATCGCTAGTCAAGTTGTTGTACTATCTTCCCCCCGTATCTCTGGGCACATATCTGGTGAAGTGACTATGATCACAGGTGGTATGGAAGGTAAGTCTTACCATAGCTATTGAAAGAAAAGATACGAAGTGATTTTACAAGGTCGTTTGCTTAATTATCCCCAAGACATGTAATCTTAAGCCAAACCTCATCATAGCGGGAGGGTTCCATGCAACCTGAAATCCCTCGAGCTTGCTCCAATTGATATGCCTATCATGCCTTCTGGCCTGCGCCACCCTTGATTCAGAACGTCCCAGATAGAGAGTGTATGTCGTGAAAGGTTGATGACGACGTTCTTCGTCTGCCCAACCTGCAAATGGACGTCGGAAAAACCTTTCAAGATTGATGGTGGCTCCCCAGACGAGGTTGGCATCTGCACATAAAGCTGGGGGATCTGTCATATCGAGGGATTACCAAACACAATCAACGCAATCCCAAAACAACATACTTCGCCTCCAGCAATCGGACCTGTGTTTTTGACGTCAAATGTTACCCTAAATGCTGGTCGATGCAACCTGCATATTCTCAATGATCACCTTCGCCTACTTCAACGTTGTACGAGCTTTACCACAGTGCAGTTGATGACCCGATCCCAGTAGAAGACGAGTTTCCTTGGTCCCAGTTCTGCTCTTGCGCTCGCTCAGTTGAACTTGAAGAAGAAGCAACCTTGGTGATGCGAAGGTTGCTATAGTCGAATTTGGTGTAGCTAAGACCAAAGCCGAACTCGAATCGAGGGGTGATATTGCGCTGAATTTCGGCCACGCTCAATTGTAGCACGATATTCAACTTGAGAAAGTCTTACAGCGTCAAAGCCACGGTAACCAATGAGTAACCTGAAATTGTTTCAGACGTGGTGCATAGAGGATTAGATTAGGCAGACAAACCCTTCATTGTATGGAATTTGAAGAATGCTTCCCGGGGTTCCTCCGAGAGTGACTTGGGCAGAATAATCTTCAATACGTTTTCCAATTGTGTACGGGAGTCGACCAGATGGATTCCAGTCACCGTATAAAACGTCTGTAATTGAATTACCAGCTTCCTCCCCCGGAGCACTAGCCCACAGCACCTGAGTTGTATAAGTCCTATCATTATCTGACGACTACCATACTATCTCACCGCAGTGACATTCGGGTGGTCAATCCAAGGCTCGACGATGAGTTGACCCACGCTATGAACTACAACAATGGTGTTGTTATTTTGAGCCGCGACAGCAAGAATCAAGTTGTCTCCCCCATGCCATGCCGTTAAATTAGCCCTACAGATAGATTAGAAAGGGAATAGGGGCAAATCTACAACTAACCTATCACTGCCTTCGCTGGAATCGGAATTGACAAAAACAATGGCAGCAGAAGTACCAATGGCCATGTTACCCGCTCTTGCGACATTGAAGTCATCAAATATCCATGACACGCTTGTGCGGTCCTTTCGTGCGCGTGTCTGGAGTGCCTCGTAGGGCTGGAAACAGCCAAGTTAATCTTGTGTGACGAGATGCTTGTTCTCTTTGAATGACGTACCGAAATCAAGTAAGTAAAATTCGCTGTTCTGGAAGTGAATGACTCAGAGTGAGTCTCTATGTAACATTTGAAACAGCATTTTTTCCTCACCCGCTCCCTCCACCCATTGCTAAGATGCCATCGTTGCCACTCTGATCCCTGAATGCATTGGGGCCAGCCTCACGCGCAGGTCCAGCATCGCTACCAGCCAGAAAAATACTTCTGGGACGCTTCAGTGGCAAAGCACCATTCTCGTTCTTCAGGAGGACTGTACTCGCAGCACCAATTTCCCGCACTATCTTGAAGTGATCATCTTGAACGTCGATATGTTCATTTGTCGCCATGTCACCGGGGTTGTTAGCGTTAAAGTTAACAGCTGGGAATGATGGAGAATCCTGGTGAAGGAAGTACCATCCAGCCAGAACACGAGTCTAAGGAAGATTACATGTTGTTTGAATATAAAGGAGAGAACCACGTACTGCCATGTCTTTCAGGCGATCCTCAGAAATCAGTTGGTTTTGGACAGCGGCCGTCAAATTACCGCCAAAGAAGGACCCTGGTCCCACACCAATATTACCAGGCATTGTCATCTATCAAAATGTTAACAGATTGTTTCAGCAGTCTAAGAATGAGAGGAACATCAAGACCGTCCACAGCAGAAAGTGTAGAGTGTGTACTGGATTTCTCGTGTAAACCAGGTGAAAGAACGGAAGTCAAAAGACACATACGCCCCCCAGTCAGATACGACGACTTAAACTTCGGTTATCACGATGTTATACACACAGTAACACACTGAGAAATTCACGTACACCCTTGAAAATCAAATTCGCCTTTGAGGATATCATTGAGGGTTTTGTTGTTTTCGCAAGCATACGTTCCATTGATCTGATCTGCAATGACAATGGTTTTCGTTCGTTTCTCCAAAATCCAATTTCACATACTGTAACTGCACATGATGCTTGCTGCGCCTGCCATCACGCTTCGCAAGAATGGCTGGGCATATATCTCATGCTGGGTCCGGTCGTCGACATTTGAAGAGGAAGTCGTCCGAGCGTGTTCTTGCTCACTGTTAGGAAAGAAGTTAAACAAACTAGAAGTGCCATTCACATTCCAGCAGTGGACTCACTTGTCAATGAAATGCTTTGCGCAAGCTTGCACTCCACCTTGCTGCATGCCAAGTATTGTCTCGTATGCAGCTAATAGCCTCGTCCATGGGCGGTATGTATAAGTATAAAATACTCCTCTCACCTTCGCCAGCTAGAAAAGGGTCTTCACCGAATCCCTCGAAATTCCTACCACCTTCTGCAACTCGTGCTAGATTCATCATCGGACCGAGAGCAACATTAACCCCTTTCCCGACATGCTCTAACCCCATGTAGAGGCCACGCAGGCGAATGAGGGATCGATTGAATCTAATCAGAAGGTAATAAGTTCTGTATACATTTTTTTTCTATAATTGCCACGCACGTTGCTGCCGTATTGATGCCAGTTGGAAACGCAGTTACAAAGTCAGCGAGACGGACACCAAGAGGGGAGTCCTGGGATGAAGTAGGATCAACGACAATAGGGAGCCAGAATGACAAAGCTTACCTCTAGACAGAGCCCAGGCCAACCACGCCCAGTGACTGGTTCGACAGGAGGGATATTTCCCTGCACTGTCGTTAGCGAATTGTAATTAATCTTTAACAAACAAAGAAACACCTACGACACATCGACCAGGGCGACCAGTTGACTCTACGCCAGTCGCAACGCTAGCAAGTTCATCGAGACTAAATCCGGCAATCTGGAAACTTCATAGCTGAGAAAAATATCATCCAGCGGAAAACATCTCTCAGTATCACCTTGGATTTGGCTTTGGAATGGGCAGACAACCAAGCAGGGGCGAAGTCCGGAACAATGTTGGTCGAGTCCTGAGTTGATGGCGGATGTTTGGGGTCAGTCGACGGGAAAAGACCAGGAATGGGGCTTTGAGAAGGAGCGGCAGAGGCCTTTGCCGAGCTTCGAACAGCAGTTGAAGGTATGAGGCTGGAGACAACTGTCCGGGATTGAAGTGACATCTGGGAGGCAGAGTGACCTAGTGCAGTGGAAGCCCCTTGACTCCCTAAGCTTGCAACCGATGACAAGGAGACAGACGAAGCAGGAATAGGCACTGGGGAACCTAGGCTGGAGGACGAAGATCCAATCGCGTTGGCTTCCGAGAGCAGACCCAAGATTCCAAAACTAAGATAATAACGAAACATTTTCACAGCGTCTCTGCAGACCACCGGTCGAGTTTAAACGCTTATATAGGCCCAGAATTACTTGTCATAGAAAAGAAATCCCATAGCTCTCAAGTCAAGTCAGATGGACGCGTTAGCATGCGTCCTCACCGTCCCATGATGTCTCTGTGAGGACTCCTCAGCCAATTCCCCCGTAGATATTGAATCATTCGGGGCTTCTCTGACTCACTGTGGGTAACTCGGTAATTTTTGCACGTCTTCGCGCTGCAATCCTCGTGGCAGAACGTATCGGGGTCTTGCAGGCCTTGTGCAGGCCAGCTTCTGTCGCACGAAAATAGGACAAATTTGCTTCGTGCCTTTGAAAACGATATCATCATGTGAGCTACGTGCGGAGATAGACGTGTAGAAGCTGTTCATTGATTGGAGAGCTACGAAATGCTGGGTGCCCGCGTACAAGGTCTTGGAGATGGTCGATGGCAGTGGGTAAACGAAGGGTTTGCTGTCGGAGTTGTTCCTTTTAGGCTCCGTTTTCGTCATCCAGTGGCAGTGCCAGTCTGCCAGACACTCACCTACACTCACAGAGGAACGGAATGGGCGATCCCGCGGCCGCATGTGCATAATCAACTCTGAGCAAAAGACTCGGGTTTTTGAGTATTAGTCTTCTAATAACTACAAGAATTGACGATAGGGAAGGATGCTACAGTTCGATATACGGATAAGGGTATATCTGGTTCGCATTCATTCAAAGTACAGAAAGTTAGTGATCAGTCAAGAAAATCCCTCCATCAACAGTAAGACTCAGAGGCGGGTATTTTAGAAGCGGCGAGTGCCAGGGATCATTCCATTCAGACGTGCATCCCTGCTACTGGCGCCAACTGTGAATGAGATCGTGCCATTGGGCCTGCGCCAGCCTTGGGCAACGACATCCCAGATTGACAAGTCATACCGCGAGAGGTTGATCCTGACGGTCTTCGTCTCTCCAGGTTGCAATTCGACGTTGGTGAATCCTCTCAGAATGGAGGGCGGCTCACCCGAAGATGCTGGCATATTGAGGTATAGTTGTGGGATTTCGCCACCATATCGGGAGCCAGTATTGGTAACAGAGAAGGTGACGGAGTAAGCGGGCCTGTGGAGCCTGGTAAAAAATTGAAATATATGCCGCATCAGTAAAGCATACAGCTTCACATGACAAGAGACGTACCAAAGAGCAGTCGAAGATCCCTGACCAATCGGTGACGCTTCTCCAGCATTCCAAGCGCTTATCAGATCAGATTGCGTGTGGTCAGGACCATGGATTGCCGAAACCTTGAGGTTGCTGTAATCAAACGTAGTGTAGCTCAGCCCGAAGCCAAATTCGAAGCGCGGTGTAATATTTCTCTGTATACATCTCGTCAATTATGTCATATGATATGAAACGAACATTGGACATACAGCATCGAAGTGACGGTAGTCAATCTCCAAGCTGGAATAAATGAAATAAATGCTCGACATTGAACATCAGGACACTAAGACAATGTCACTTACCCTTCGGTGTAAGGAATGTCAAGGATAGCTCCAGGTTGTCCACCCGTCACGAGTTGGGCGGGATAGTCAGAAGCTTGCTTGGCAATGGTATATGGGAGTCTTCCAGAAGGATTCCAGTCGCCATAGAGGACATCCGTGATTGCGTTGCCCGTCTCTTGTCCAGCTGCGCCGGCCCACAGGACCTAGGGATAACTCAGTCAATATAGACATGAGGGCAGGACATATGATTACGTACGGCAGTGACGTTGGGATGCTCAATCCATGGCTCAATGATGAGGGGACCAACACTATGTACGACGACAATTGTGTTTTTGTTCTGAGCGGCAACAGCTTTGACGAGATCATCACCCCCGTGCCATGCCGTTAAATTCTTGCTGCAGAAGAGTTTCAATCCCACCTGCATTGATCAAGGTTTCAACTAGGGATACACACCGGTCTCCTTCATTTCCGTCGACGGTGATGTACCCTTCACCAGAGTCAGAGTTTATGAAGACGATTGCGGCAGATCTGCCAATGGCCATGTTACCGGCCCTCGGGAGATTGAAATCATCCAAGATCCAAGAGATAGTGGTCCTGTCCTGGCGAGCACGAGTCTGGATGGCTTCCAGAGGCTATTAGAATGCTCGTCAGTCAAATCTCACAACTCGTGCATGACGTGGCTCACCGTAACGAGGTACGTGAAATTAGATGTACCAGAACCCCATCCCATAGCCAAAACGCCATCATTGCCTCCCTGATCAGCGAATTGATTGGGACCGATCTTGCCAGGTCCGGCATCGCTGCCGACAAGGACTAAGCTCCTCGGTTTGTCCAGCGGTAGCGCGTTATTGATGTTCTTAAGGAGGACAATACTGGCCGCGCCAATTTCTCGCGCAATTTGATAATGGTCGTCTTGTACGTCGATGCGTTCATTGGTCGCTTCGTCGTCAGGGCGGAAGGCATCGAAATTAACCATGGGGTACGAGGGCAGGTCCTGTTGGAGGTAGTACCAAGCGGCAAGAATACGGATAGCTGAAAGTAAGGTCAGAGTTCTAGTCATACCAAGCCTGAAATGTCCATCAGCTACGTACCCATATCATCGACTCGGGATTCCGGGATAGTGCCATTTTGAACGTAAGCAGTGAGATTGGCGCCGAAGTAGGTCGTACCAGAACCGAAGGTGATATCACCTGACACATAGTCAGAGTGAACCCTTTTGAAAGAAACGAAAGTGAGAATCACCAGGCATAGTCATCTGGGCACAGAAATTGATCAGTCACATTCCGATCGAAGAAACAACTAGGACTTACATCTAGTCCCGTGATAACAGAGATTGTGGAGTGAGTACTGTTCACTTGTTAGCGCTTTGAGTCAACGTCACTCAAGCCGTGACTTACGCTTGCCAGTCGGACATGATATCTGACAGGATAGTCATATTCGGTGATCAGCTAGCCCAGAGACAATTGCAGACAATGACTTACATCCCTGGAACCCGTACTCTCGCTTGACGATGTCATTCATGACCTTGTCATTCTCGCAAGCAAATGTGCCGTTAATCAAGTCTGTGGTTCTTGTCAGTTATAGGACGATCGAGATCTTTAGGAAACGCACTGTAACTGCACATCATACTCGCTACACCGGCCATGACACTTTTCAAGAACGGGTGAGTATAGATCTCGTGTTGAGTTCGGTCATCAACATCGGAGCTTTCCTGGGTGCGCATATGCTCTTGTTCACTAGTGCACGTGCAAATCAGAAAAAAAAATCAACAGAAGACACGGCGCATATACGTACTTGTTGACTAGGTGCTTTGCACACGCTTGGACACCTGCCGCTTGCATACCCAAGATTGTCTCATAGGCAGCCTCACCAGTCAGGAACGGATCGGCACCAAATCCTTCCCAGTTACGTCCACCCTGCGCGATGCGTCCCATGTTCATCATGGGCCCAAGAGCAACATGAACACCTTTGCCCTTGTGCTCCTGGCCCATAGCGTAACCGCGGGCACGGATGAGACGCCGGTTAAAGCTTATAGATCATAGTATAATGAGTTTGAGTTTAACTTGCAGGCCGTATTGAAGTAACTCACGTGGCTGCGGTGTTGACACCGGCAGGGAATGAGGTAACAAAGTCTGCAAGTCGGACACCTAGCGGTGAATCCTTTGCCAACAGGTGAGCGGGGGAATAATCTTCTTTAACAGATGATACACACCTCAAGACAGAGGCCAGGCCAACCGCGTCCTGTAGTAGGCTCAATTACAGGAATATTTCCCTGATAAAAATGATTCAAATTCATTGTCAAGAAAGGATACAAAATAACATACGACACAGCGACCATTCATCCACCCCACTCCGGTGCCCACGCTGATCTTCTCATCGAGAGTGAAGTTGCTGATCTATTGAAAGAATTTCAGAAGGAAGAATGGTCAACCGAGCTTCGATTCGGTAAAATGGCGACGATCAATGGAGAGAACATGAACGTTTTGTGAGAACTTCTTCGACCGTTCCATAACCTCTTGTATATGGCAAATCAAATGACAGAAGCTCGCGACGAGATGCATTGAGTACGTGAATTGTGCACGATCATCGTGGCGTGCGCGGCACAAGATCGGTAGGGATATATGTAGAACGCACCTTGTCTTTAGCCTTAGCATAGGCCGCGGCCCAAGCCGGAGCGAAGTCTGGGATGAAAGGAGAGTTGACCTGGAGTAACGTGTTCAATGTCATTGATGAATAGACTGAGTCGGAAGTCATACGTACTGGTGGCGGACTGTTGGGATCAGTCGCTGGAAACACGCCAGGAACAGAGCTTTGTGAGGGAGTAGGGAATGGAGTGAATGTGTAAGAAGAGATAGGAACAATGCTTATGGAAGATAAAGTTGAAGGAGAGGATGTTGTCGTTGCTTTTGTGGTTGGAACAGCTGCAGAAGAGATCGGCACTGAAGCCGAAGCACTTGTAACTGATGTTGAAGATTTGGGAATCGAGACAGAAGAGACAGGAACTGAAGAGCTGAGTACTGAGACGGAAGAGACAGGAATTGGAGAGCTTGAGAAAGATATGGTCAGGGAAGAAGCTGATGAAACAGAACTCTCAGACGCGAGAGACGACCCAGTCGAGGTTGGAACCACAACAGTTGGGACTGTCACTGACGCAGAGGATGTTGCGCTGACCGACTCGGACTCGGCGGCACTGACGAAGGGAGCGAGGAGGAAAAGCCCCTGGATGAGCCTGTTGGAGGCGACCATGGATGTTGACTTCGAAGTGAGTGCACGTAACAAAAACAATCCAGCTCCGGCCTCCTATAAGTACTTAAACTCACAGTTTGCACGCGGCATGACATGCATATGCATGACAGGGAAGGGCAAAACCGATCGCGATTCTTATGTAATATCCATGAGTCTGATTAATGATTGCCGAATCACTTTTCCTCGTCCTGCACCAGCGCTTGCACGGATACGGGTCTTCCTGGGCCGTATCCTGCGGACAACGCTTCTCTCTGCTGGAAGCCCTCATGACTTCAACTATATCCCTACGATAACGATTGGATGTTTTAGTCTGAACCACATTGTTCGGCACCAGCGACCTCTATTCGGAACCTAGTTTCGCTAAATAAAAAGCCACCACGACTTTCAAGTCTTGTGTAGGCGCACGCTTAATTCTGATCTAGCAACCCACTTTCCCAACCCACATCTCAACGACGACCGGGCCTTGTGTCCAGGTGACTGAGCAGGTGATGGTGGAACCGTTCGGGATCGCCTCCTTAGGACCATGATTACGGAAGTTTTGCATATGGAATACAGCAGAGTGGGCGCTATAATTGCCGCAAAGCCGTTATCGCAGGATCAGCCTTCTATTATAGTAAAATCAGCTTCACAACCGCTCAAGAGGCAAATTCTTTCCCACAGACCGGCATATGCTCCGGGTCTTCTTGCCGTGTATTTTTATCTGTTGATGGACAAGAAGGCCTTTTCCTTGCCTATGATTTTTATAACTTCTAAATAACTGGAATCACCTTTGGGCCGGCTGGAATCTCGATTCCCTCTATGTACTTGTGAGTGCATGCCAAAATGTTAGACGCAGATAATTTCTCCCGCATGCATGGCCAATGTATTTTTAAAAAAGAAACAGGAAACTCTGAAGCTTCTGATTGGCAACTATTATCGGCATTATGAAGGTCAAAACAAGTATGCAGGCTTCTTGAGGTGGCATCGAACTGCGTACTATGGCCCGGCGCAGCTCCCATCTTCTTGGGAAATCGGTAGGAGAGGTCATCTTTCGGAATTTCCGCAATCCACGTAGATGTTACGGCACCAGGCCGGCGATTCTCCGAGTCTCGCATTGGAATTACTCTCGTCATCACTGTCTTGCAACATCGTATAGGCGTTTAACAAACTTTTTGTTAAGGCCCCCTCTTCCCTTATAAACATCGGTCGGTCAAGGTTATACTATACTCATGATTCCGCCTCCGACCTAGAGTAGTCAAGAATGGCTGGAGTTTGCATATAGAAGGTCTATGTGCCAAACTTTTTAGATGTTCTTGACGAGGCATTCAGCGCCTCGGTTGGTTAACGATTGTCCTTGCAAGACATATAGTCCGCTCTTGTGTAGCCATTCCTTCAATCGTGTACCCATTTGATCTTTGCCTTGAACGTCGATATTCCCTTGTCCCTACCAACTATCAATTTTCCTCGCTTTACCTCAACTCCGATTTTATCGAGAATTTCTCGGGGACCGATACCAGAGAGTTCCAAAATCTTGGGATTGACTGGCACTCTAGAAAAGTTTGGAACCTTAGAGGTCGGATACGATAAAGCATGGCTAATCGTACCCAGTACTGAGAATGACTTCCTTTCGGGCCTTCACAATATGCTTCTTGCTTTGATAAATGAACTCAAGCCCCGTCGCAAGTAAGTCGGTTGAACCGTCTCCGCCTTTCTCAGCAAAAAGGACACGAGAGACTAGAGCATTTGTAAGGATCTGATGTGACCGATTCAGGACGAGCCCCAAAATCCTGATATTAGTTACTTTACCGTAAGGTTTTCCCGTTTCTCGTGAGGTTTGAGGTAACCATTGGCCGAATAGGAACGTGTCCATGTTTCGGGGTCGAGGTTGGCAGATGCTACCCACGTGCCATTGATCTGTAAAGGACCAGAGTCTGTACAAATCTACATCACGAGAGATGATGTACTTACATCTCCTTTGTATGGATCCTCAATAACCCTGAGACCGAGATGCTTCTGTGTCTCTTGCACCATGGAATCAATTGTATGGATGTGGGGTGTAATGGTATAACGAATTGGTCCAGACGTGCCGCGCGCATCGACGTCATAGGTATGGGGGAAGAGATCTTTCACTTCCTGTATTGGAGGAATAAATCTGAGTAGTAAAGAGGTGAAATATAAACCTATGAATGATATAAAGCTACTTACTGCTCGGATTTACAGGAATATTGATGGTAATCAGTCCAGTTCCAGCCAGGATTACCTAGCTTCTCGATAACGTCAATATCGCCCGCAGGAGGTTTGATCCAGGCGTAAAAGTTGATGGACGAGCTACCTCCTAGTTGCCTAGTTGAGAGGGGTCCAAAGCGGTTGAATGTAGTTCAGGATTCGTTACCTAAGCCCTTTCCTCTAGACCATAGGACTTCCCGGTCATTCGCAAACGTCTGCTTTCTTGTGGAGAAAGTCCAGTCATACTAGAATGATGTCCATGTCAATGCAGAAACTTCACAACGATGAACAAACTTTTGGATCAGCAATGGTCAGTCCAAATTGACCAGGAATTGCGATTGCTGGATCGTTTATAGTATCGTCGCCACCCTCCAGTACAGCAACCGTGACATTTGAATCTTCAGTCAGACGTACTGCCAAAGCCAGACCCGCCGTCTGTAGAAATTTGTTAGCATCCAACCCATTTGAGAAGGAGAGATAACTCACACCCCCACCAGCAATAACGAAATCGAAAGTTTTGTCAGACAAGTCAGCGATATTTGCAGTGATCATGCTGGACAGTTAGAATGTGGCCAATCATCAATTGCTGACTTCTATATATGCGACTGGAAATCAAAAGCACATGCCATTGAAAAGGAGATGGCCGTTTAACGATTCGTCCGTGGAATCCGCGTGAGTAGGTCTGACTTACATGGAAAGTTTCTGACCAATTGATGGCGCACGATCAATGAAAAAGATGTGAGTTCCTCTGTCATCGTGAGTATAAGGACCTGCTACTCTGCAATAGGTTGTAAAATAACCTCTGCAATTGCAGATGTTATCATGGCCGTTTGATGGCCATTGTTAACGCGATCACATCAGTTGAACCTTCTAGAGTCTAGCTACAGTTTCTCATAAAAACCTGCTCATCAGGTAGCTGCTGCGATCTTTGACGTGATTGCAGACATTCCTTGTCAAACATACATAGATTGGACGTCCGCCACGTCACCACCATTGTGTAAGAGACTGAAACGTTCACCGGAGCTACTTGCGCCAGTCAGTTCTCAGAAAACCAATTGAACATCGCAAGCCACGAACGCCATATCACCCATGAAGTCCGGAGCGGAGAGATTGAGCCAGAGAGAAACATCCATTGAAGGGCTTTATTTAGACGATGAGACAAGGCCGGCAGAGACCGAGCTCGCGCGTTCGACAAAGACATCCTCATCCTGTGTCAAAGATTCCTTCATGAAAGCCCTAGTCCAAAGTCGTCAGTCAAGGTGTGCGTGACCTAGAGGTGTTAATAGGATTCCAGGGACCTCGGATCCCTGCGAGCTTCTCTTAAAAATATTATTATCATGCCGGCCCAAATGGACAGACTAAGTATACCCACAGCACCCTTTCGGGAGTTTTCCAACACCCAGAATGCCTAACGTGCCATCAATGACAAAAAGCTCATTTGGGCCTGAAATAGTTCTTCAGTGAACTCACACTGAAAAATTTAAACCACACCCAAATAGGCCATACTTACTTGTCATGACTACGAACATTGTTTGTTGACTAGGTTGGTGACCCAAACGTCACGGTTGCAAAACTAGGTGACCTGGGGAAATGAACTTGAATGAGTGAAAAGACCAAGATAGAAGACAAAGTAACCTTATGTAGGAGGGGTCCAGGATATTTCACCAAGGGTGGAAAGGTGAAATTCGATAGACGATGGATAAAGCAAGTGCAAAGAGAAAGACATCGTATGCGGTAAGGATGAACCCCAAGCTTATGGAAACACTCCTTGAAGACGCGATGAACACAGCCGGCTCAATTAAGACCAAAAGAAGCGATAGTAGAGTGCCTAGGTTCGTTTCGCCGAAAGTGCAGGTGAGTGAGCTATGGTCCCACAGGTTATCCAGTTGGATGAGTAGATATGAGATGTGATACACACTCACCGCTCCCATTGCAAGGGCATACAAGTGTCTACAACTAGAAGTGTCCATTCTGAACACTTTGCCACAAAAGTAAGACGGAGCTGGACAGCGTTGGAGTTCGCAGACTGCCATTTCAGTGCTACTTCATCTTCAAGCTACAAGCTTCGCGTACTTGACCTATATGTAGTGCTTCAAGAAACTGACGTCGTTAAATTATAATAACCCCGGACAGGCCGGAGCCGTGATCCGTGATCCCGCTTCTGCGATCGCTTGTCTTGTACGGCCGTCTCTTCTCATGACTTCTATGTACTGTGTACATGATCCATACATGATCCATGATGATGAATGCGTGAAGTCAGCTATATCCGATGCCGCGGAGTCCTTCAAAAGGACATCCACTTCCAGATCTGTTGGACACCCGCGGTTGCGATGAGACTCCCATCTTTTGACGAACTTCCAGAGTTTAACGGTCAGCCTGGGTGTGCCTGGTCTGTCTGGTCAGACAAGGATGAGCTTGGTACTGTCAATATTCTTACTGAAGAGGTCGTGAAACGCGCTGCACAAGAGGAAATCCGGTACTCACTATCCTTTTATTGTTGGAGACACGGAAATCTTATTTTCAACGTAGGACTGGAAAGTCTTTCTCACTCAACTGGTAATGTATCTTGCTATCCGTATTTGCCTTTTATTCATCTGTTAAAACAGGCCAATCAACTTTCCCGAGAATGTAATCAGTGTAATACAACAATCAATGTCTGTCTTTTGACCACTTGGTTCAGCCGGCTTTCAAGCGGAAGACTCCTGAGGTCACTCAATCCTTCAAGATTCCCCAGGTCTTCGCTTTGAGAGACGATGAAGTTCACTTCGTATGCCATCTTCTTCACCATTGATGGTATTCAGTCTTATGTTTCTATGTTCGATCAGAATACTCAATCCGGTACCCAATGGGATGGTATGAGACATTTCGGTCTCGTACACGACGGTGTCTATTACAAAGGGTTAGAGAAGCGCTTCAAGTAACATTGAGCTGATCAGCTTATCAGGATCCTAGTGTTCCTGCAGATTCACTTCCCCTGGGCCGCCATCCCATTCCTGATCCTCTCAACATCGACCCTAAGCTCAGTAGACTTGGAATCCAGAGTGCGTGTTTGTTATACCCAAGTATTCCATATTGTCTCACACTAATCCAGACTGGGCCAAACACGGTATCTGCGGGCGCGGGGTCCTCCTCGATCTCGTGCGCTTCTATACTGAGGGCGATAAAGACATGCCGTACGACCCCTTCGAATCCCATCCTATCGGGGTCGCAGATTTGGAAGCTTGCGCCAAGAAACAAGGTATTGAATTCAGGCAGGGTGACATCTTACTCCTCCGCGTTGGATTTATCAGAAAATATAACATGACCACGAACGAAATACGTGCTGCGCTTGGTTCGAAGGAAGAGACCTTGTTAGCCACTTCACCTAGCTCAGTACATCTATAATTCACACCTTCGAGTTCTCTAGCGCCGGCATCGATAATACGGTTGATATGAAGCGTTTCCTTTGGTACGAAGTCCTTGGTAGATGATTCTCATCCTAATACTTGTCCACCCCGCAGGAATAATCATTTTGCTGCTGTGGCGTCTGATCAACCTGCACTCGAGGTAAAAGCTTTGCCTCCCTTTTCGCGATGCGCCTCAAGTTCTTCCGAAATAGTGCTGGCCTGCTCCTGAGGGTACACATCATTTGCATGAGGTGAGCCAAGATTGATCACATATTTTTGATTGATGTATAGCCTAACGCCGTTCGCCCAGACATTACTAGGGCAAGTCTTGATCCTCCTTGTTTAATTGACTTCTCACACCTTCAACCAGCTTATGGGGTATGCCCATTGGTAAGTATAACTCTTTCTCGTGACAGAAGTATCTTGACGAGGGTTATTCTCAGGTGAATTCTTTGACCTCGAAGAACTTGCAGAGTACTGCAAAGAAACCGGTCGCTACACATTCTATTTCTCGTCTTGGCCATTGAACATGTACTTGTTCGTTCTCTACGGAATTGATCTACTTATGACGTTTGATTGTTGTAGAATCGGAGGTTGCGCCAGTCCCGCTAATGCCGCAGCCCAATTTTAAGGCCTTCGCGAAGTCATCTTTCGGATCTCAAGTCGTCTTTCGGATCTCAAGTCGAGATGTTCTTCCCCAAAGTAGATACTTGTAGTTGCCCTTGCGTTGACGTTGACGAGTTGAACAAAACAAAGGTTATTGAGAGGAATCAACTGTTCCAAATCTGTAGCTTTCTTTCACATAATATCGTATGCACGAATGTCATGTTGAACCTCCAAATACTTGCTCCATATGGAGAGATGGTGTGTGGTCGGCGTGACATTCCCGGGCCGTCACACCGCAATCCCTTTCATTTCTGGATTAAATCCCAACTATACTTGTTTTCACGCGTTCAACATGGATGGTGGCGCGTCTTCTAAGGTCTCCTCTCTTCTTAGTGCTCTGGACAACTCGTATGTTACTGCAGGAGCGTCAGGCAGCACCCCTACGAACTTGAAGCCATCGACACCGATGAAACAGAGTTCCTTCCAACTTGGGCCGACACCGGGTGCAAGCAGCTCTCAAAGTATCAGACAGGCTCTGGATGCCGCGCATGCGACACAGAGACAGAGAATTCTCGACAATATGGCCAATGGTGAGGTTCTGGCATTGAACAAAAGCATTGAATAAAAGAACAGTCTTTACTCATTTTTTTAGTCGAGGAGTCAGCGGCCCAGCTGTTGAGACGACCAGAAATGCACAATCAGACGCCCCGCGGCAACTTCAGCCTGAACTACGACTTCCAGACCCCTCTACGTGCGATCGACTTTGGAGGGCCGGATCAGGAACAAAGGTGAAGGTTACCAAATTTTGCGATAAGAAGAAGATTAAGATTGTACAGGCTGGCGGAATTTGTCACCAAGTCTATTGACAACCTCAGTCACGGTCTTACCGTGAAGAAGGGGATGGAGTCGCTCGGACTCAAAGAGTGCGTAACCTCGGTAGACTTTGGTTTGTACACTCACAAAAGTATAGTGCTAAAGATCTCCTTCCTGGTATGGAGGTGCGCTTGCTCGGCCATCAAGCTATTGGCGTCGCGTGGTACATTTCCTTTTCTTCTGCGCCCCACACTGAAGCGAGCAGTTTACCTGGATTAGGATGGTTGCCAAAGAAGAGAGCTCAGATCGTGGTGGAATCTTAGCGTGTGTTTCTTCATTCCTGACTCATTTTCTGATGTTCTGAATGCACTTTAGTGATGACATGGGTCTTGGTACGTGTCACTTGGCTTGTTTTTCTTTGAATGAAACGTCTCAAACACAACCGTGTAGGTAAGACCGTCCAAATGATCGCCACTATGGTGAAGAACCAGGCAAGCCTGGATGAAGAACACCGTACAACTCTTATCGTTGTGCCCGCGGCTCTTCTTAATCAGGCAGGTTCTCGGCACAACGTAACAGTTACATTCTCTGAATGTCTCGAAACAGTGGAAAGAAGAGGTAGAAACGAAGACTAACGGAGTGTTTACTGTGCACTTGCACCATGGGAAAGATAAGCTCAGGGTTCGGCTCATAATACCACTTTTGACAATACACACTCATGCCAGCTGAACAGAAAATATCGCAAATCAAACAATACGATGTATGGTGTCGATACTTTCTAAGTTCTCAGTAGATCGTCTATCGTGGCTTAATCTTTTCCATGAACAGGTCATCGTCACGACGTACCAAACTTTGAATCAGGATTTTTTCATACCCAAAGACGTTGATACTTCTGAAGAAGCTGAGTGGCTTGCTGAAAATGGGTACGCTCCATTGGGTGTTTTTAATGATTTGATAGATGCTGATATGTCGGATGTTAGTGGCATCTTGGCACGCGCCAAGTTCTATCGAGCTGTGGCAGATGAAGCACAGTTCATCCGTAATCGGTATGTATCTACCTTCTATTTTGTATCATAGCCTAATCGGATCATCACGCAGAGCCACACGTTCAAGCATCAGTCTGGCCCATGTTAAAGCTAAGTATCGATGGATGCTTACAGGTACCCCAGTTACCAACACCTTGTGCGTTCTGTTTCCATCTTTAATGTGGCTGTCTAGCTGACTCTCTGTCTTCACCAGGGCCGACATTTACGGCCTATTGCGATTTGGACGCTTCCGCCCTTGGAACGACTGGATGACATTTGATGAACATGTTGTACGTAGCTCTACCTTCTGATTATCTTGAGTTCGATATTTAAGGACAAGTACAGGCAAAGGTCCAATTCTCAGATGCGCCTTTAGCTGGTGAGTCCCTATGAATCACCCTCAAGACCCTTTCCTCTAGCGCAAACCAAAGGTTCTCGGGCGCAGGCTATTCTGAACCCTATCCTCCTTCGCCGAACGAAGAATTCCACGCTTGAGGGTAAACCAATATTGCAGCTTCCGCAAAAAGACATAGAGATTGTCAAACTTGAGTTTTCTAAGGATGAACGTGATGTAAGCCGCTTCGCTGATCGTGTTCAATATCCGAGCTGAGAGTCATACAGCTTTATGATTCGTTCGAGAAGAAGACCAAGATTCGACTCAGTAGGTTTATTCGGGAGCGAACGCTCGTGAAAAAGTGCGTAACAGGTTTTCGCAAGGTCTTGACCTATCAGCCTAACTGATTGGGTTCAGCCAAGCCGCCGTACTCGTATGCTGCGCCTTCTCCATAAGTCTCGGGGCCTCTGCTAATGATCTGTCTATAAGGTCATGATACTTCGTCTTCGACAGCTCTGCTGTCATCCCAACCTTATTTTGGTGAGTATCTGACCCACTACTTCATGTTGAAGCTTCCATACTTACTCGATAATGCAGTCCCAAACAGAAGGATACGATGATCCGACCCTTCTCGTAGGTAGCGATAGCGATAAGGAACTTGCACGCGCAAGAAAGGTCATGGGTGGTGCTTGGGTTACTGAGGTATGCTGACATCGATCGATATGATGGTTGATTTGGCTGACTCGATGAAATAAGGTCAAGAAGAGGTAAACGAATAAACGCTCAAACAGATTGAAGTCTGATCGATTATATTATTATTATACTAGGTCGCTACTTCGGCGCCGCGCTTCGGAGCTGCTTGATTTTTCAGATGAGGCAGAAACTGCTGAAGCATGTTGTCCTGTTTGTCAAGAATGTGAGCATTTCATTCCACGTTTGATGTACTGTCACTCATCATTCTTGGGGACAGTCTTCATGAACGACAATGGTCGCGTCCTCAGCTGCACTCACGAAATCTGCTTCGGTAGGATATACTTGTTTTGTTTCACAAGAACATAACTCATCAGGTGGATTAGATTGTCTTCTCAACTTGCAGAACTCTGCCATTGCCCACAATGGGATTTTGTATGTCTTTCAAACATGAGTTGTCAAGGTTATCGCTCAATAAATGCCAACTTACAGTGGTCAAGGCAATGAGAAAGAGAATTTAGAGGCCGAGAAGGAGTACGAAACTGGTGCCGCCAAAGGCTACCGGCCATGTCAGTCCTCCCCACTTTTGTTTTCTTCTCTTGGCTCATGATGTTCATAGGCCCGACTTGCAGAAAGATGATCGACCTCACACCAAACAAGGTCTTCAAAGCCTCTGCCTTTGAACCGACGGATGAAGAGCTCACCAAACACGCACGCGAGACTCGCCGTAACAACGGTGCACGCAGGATCTCGGGTCGGGATGTCAAAATACGGTCCCCTTCTCGCAGGACGAGTTTCGAGGATCGTGGGCTTGATGACTCTGACGACGATCTTCCCGACGTCTCTACTATTCTTGACAATCGTCCCGTTAAGCGTCAGAAAAAGAGTCGCGCTATTGAGAGTGATGATGACAGTGATGTGAGCAAAGATCGCTCAGTCGCTTCATGCGTTCACCGTACTGTAGGGGATGACCGATCTTACCATCGATCAAGTGTCCAAGCCCCTTGGGGATGTCAAGATGAGCTCCACGAGTGACTCTGAGATCGAATTCGTTGACCCCATTGACAAAAAAACGTCAAGGGAGTCTTCTGTATCCCCCAAAGGTAAGGGGAAGCGCAAGAGCCCCACCAAGAAACGTGGAAGAGACGGTGAAGAAAGACCGTCAGATGCTATCATTGCCACTTGGAGTCGAGGCGACGATGATCTTGAGCCAAGCACAAAAATGAACGCCCTGATAGATCTACTCCAGGAGTGGGAGGCAACTGGAGACAAGACGATCGTCTATTCTCAATGTAAGCGCTCAAATTCGGTATATTCTAGTTGTGATGATTTACTGGGTTGAAATTTTAGGGACCTCTATGCTTGATCTCTTAGATGTCCTGTTCTCGAGACATGGTATCCAAACCTTGAGGTTCGACGGAAAAATGGATCGTATTGCGCGTGACCACGTGTTGAGCGCGTTCAAGAAGCCAGGTGGACCGAAAGTAATCTTGATTAGGTTACTCTTTACCCGTTACTTTTGACGAATCGGTATTGCTGACTGGACTTTCAGCACGAAGTGCGGAAGTGTCGGGTAAGCTGCTGGGACGATTTGTCTCGATTACCATTCTCATACGAGAGCATAGATTGAATTTGGTGTCTGCAAATCGAATCATCAAGTATGCATCTCACTCATTGACTTATGAGCCTTCGTTGAAACACTGACATGACATTTAGCATGGACCTTTCGTGGAACTATGCTGCTGAGTCCCAAGCATACGATAGGTTCGTTGTTAGTCCTTTGGTTTGTAACGCACGAACTCAATACCATATGCCTTAGGGTTCATCGTATTGGACAGGAGAAAGAGGTTGTCATCAAGCGCCTGGTGGTAGATAATACTATCGAAGAACGGTCTGTTTCTTCATCTCGGCTCACCTTACTCTCTGTGACTCTGTATGGATAGAATGCTGCGCCTCCAAGATGTGAAGACTGGTGGGTAGCACAGTCCACATCTCATACGTGCAACAATTAACGTCGTTTCAAAGGTCTCGCGGAAGCAGCACTCGGAGAGGGCTCTGGCGCCAAGCTTCACAAGCTGAGTGTGAAGGATATTAAATATGTGCGATGATCTATCCCAGTTCGAGCTCCAGTCGGCACATCAACGCTGATATACGC
The DNA here is from genome assembly GCA_017657315.1 of Termitomyces sp. K1Ag. Classification (NCBI taxonomy): domain Eukaryota; kingdom Fungi; phylum Basidiomycota; class Agaricomycetes; order Agaricales; family Lyophyllaceae; genus Termitomyces; species Termitomyces sp. K1Ag. Next base: position 24,125 of record JAGGAR010024006.1, read on the forward strand.
TCCTTCTTTTCCATAGCTCTTTGGTATGACTCCCGCTGTAAAACCGAGAGCAGCGAATGGGCAAGCGCAGGCCCAAGACTCTTCACCATGAAGAGTCCGAGGAGGTACTAAGTACGCGTACGGGCTTGTCATAGCAAGTCCGCGGTGAGCGCGGGGCGGTTCCTGGGGATCCGATTCCGATTTTCTTGTGTCATTGCCCTAACGCGGAGAAGGAAGATTTGTTTTTGCATGAAGTGTATTGCGATGACGGGGACAGGCTGGTAATTAACGAGCCTGTGTTGTGATATAACATTCCAAGGTTGTAGTGTAGATCACTTCCTAATTTTTGACATTGGATGATACATAGTACATGTACTAGTTCCTTTACCTCCAGCCATCCCTTATAGATCCTATTTTTGTGTTGTGACTGGTGTTCGGCGCTTGATGGCCGCGTCTTTCAAACCCCGCGAAACCTGTGACTGACATGCGCACAAAAACCCTTAAAACTTCAAGAAGACAAGGTAGTGGTGCCGGCATAACGGAATGCTTTAAAATTTTCCGTTGTTGAGCTTTAGAATTTCCTTCGACGTGTTTTGATGAGAGAAGAGACGGCACGTAAGACGATAACCGAGGGACTTGCATGTGGCGCTGCCGAAATTGATGGACAAGAATTCATCTGGTGTTCTTACTGTAAGTAGCTTCATCTATCATGCAGTAAAATAACCCTAGGAGGCAAAAACGCCCAATGTTGAGATTAATATTCTTCCTGGCTTTTGAGCCAGACATTCCTTTTACATAGCGAACTGTTCATTGCCATTGATCGTCTCGAATCTCTCTGACCCGTCGTTATTCCGGTCATCATCATGATGGAACACGCGCTATACTTACACGCATAACTTGAGATTGTTAGACATCGAAAATGATCAGCGCTCAAATAGACCAACCGATTTCATAATTACAGGCTCCAAAGTGAGTAAACGAAGTGCTTTATTTTTTCTAGACATCTCTTCTTCAGGAATGCTTACCTAGATTGAAGGCCTTCATGCAATCCTTGCTTCTGCTCCACGCCGAGTCAATTCAGGTGACAAAGAAGGTTTTGATAAGACGTCGTTCTGTTGTAGGATTGCTGACTACATATACAGCTTATTGTCTGGTAACGCTTTTTTATTAGCGGGCACGATCTTCTCCATAACGTATGATCCGCCATCAACATGTATGCTATATAAAATTTCCGAGACATACAATTGGCGAGATATGTAGCGGATTCAAGTGGAACAGAGTTTCGAGGAGTATTGTGGACATCCACAATGTTTAACTGTTTCCGGAAGCGAAGTGTCCATGATGCTGCTTGAGATCCGCGGTAAGAAATCGGCTTCAAGGGTCTCCTTTCCGTCAAAGAAGGCGTACATAAAGGTTTTGAGTGTTGAACGAAGTGTGGAGAAGAGATCGCCTCGGGCCGAATAAATAGCCGGATCCTCATGACATGACAGGTCACGTGGATCCAGAATTCACCTGGATCTTGGGCCGGGCCTTGGCCCCGTCGTCACTCGAGTTCTTGTCTTACTCTCGTCCTCAACGATTTTCAGCTCATTCTAGACATTGCCTTCCATGGCAAGTTCAAAGCTTCCTGTCCTTGTCCTTCCCCATCCTCTTATTCTTCTGCCAACGTCCCGCTTTACTGTGCCCGTTTCACAAACCATTGGCGAGGCAATTCTCGCGCTTATTGATGAATCGGACGCTCTACCTGTTCTTGCAGCTGTTCCTCTCGTAAACTCACCTTCTGAGGACAAATCACCTGTGCTTTCAGAGTGGGGGACTGCAGCTCGTGTACTCCGCATGGCCAGGCCTACCCTGCGCAATCCGCGACAACCTTACCTCGTTTCATTACACGGCCTAACAAGGATACGGCTGATTGCCGCAAGTAACACAAATTCATTGCCCCCTGAACTCGCGGCCGATCTTTCGCTGCAAGAAATCGAATATCCTCCTACGGAGCGTATACCGTCAAGAGAGACCGTTGACAAGTTCAGACATTCCGCTCTAAGACTTTTGGATAGGCTCGCAAGGGACTCATCACAGCATGCTCGCAAAGAGAACTATCACAAGATAGCCAGTATGCTAGAGGATATCACCAGTTCTCGGGCACCTTGGATGGCCGATGTTTTGGTGGGGAGCATTGATGGTGAATACGTGGACAAGCTTGGTGCGTTGTTCTCATCTTACAACAATCACCTACATGTGTTATTCATGACGCCTTGGTAACAGCGATTCTGAGTACTCCGGACACGGAAGCTCGTCTCAAACTTGCCACCGACATCTTCCTGAAACAGACTTCTATATCAGAAGTTTCGAAGAAGATCGCTACTGCTGTTGATGAATCCCTTTCCAAGCAACAGAAGGAATTTTTCCTTCGACAGCAGCTCGCTGCCATCACGAGGGAACTCCAAGCTCTTACCCGGTCCAATGGCACTTCCTCTGGTTTCTCGCCAGGTACTTCATCGGACAATTCAAGTAGCTCGGAGCTTGATGACGATGAGCAACACGAAGCCGACGACATGGCAGACCTCAAGCGTAGAATTGAGGCGATGGAAGTCGGGTCAGAGGAGCGCAAGATGGGTGTTAGGGAATGGAGGAGACTCAAGCGTATCCCGCAAGGGAGTGTAGAACATGGGGTGATTCGTAGCTATGTTCGTGTCTCATATTTTTTGACATGTTTAACTATTAACCATCATCGTGTTCAGCTTGAATGGCTCAGCTCGATACCATGGCCAAACACTACACCCCTCCCTTCAGAAGCCCAGCCTCCGCGACTCATCAAAGACAAATCGTTCCTTGCAGCTGCTCGTGCTCAGCTCGATGCAGATCATTTTGGTCTTGAGAAAATCAAGAAGCGACTCATCGAATACCTTGCGGTGGTTCGGTTGAAGGAATTGAATGCCGAGCGTGATGCTCGTGAAGAGGAGGCTCGTCGGCAAAGTGCAGCGAAGGCGATTGAGTCCAAGGACACGACAGCGGACAATACGGACAAGGCGGTTGTTCCCTACGACAAGAACAAGCAGCAAACTCCCAAGCCTTCCCCGACATCCGGGCCCGCGAAGGACGGACGCCTCGGGAAGAAGGGGGTGAAAGGGCCCATTCTACTGTGAGTGCTACCTGTTTCCCAATCTAAGAACACTTTCTGAATGCATTCAGCTTCGTCGGACCTCCTGGTACAGGCAAGACATCACTTGGCCAATCCATCGCCAAAGCTCTTGGACGGCCTTTCCAGCGTCTTTCTTTGGGAGGTGTCCGAGACGAAGCCGAGATCAGGGGTCACAGACGTACATACGTCGCGTCGGGGCCTGGATTGATCGTTCAAGCTCTTCGGAAGGCAGGGAGATTGGATGCTGTTATGCTATTGTGCGTTTGTCTAGCTTAATCTTCGTTGCACACCTAAATCCACTCACTCTTTCAACTTAACCTTGTACAGAGACGAGATCGACAAGATTGGTCAAAGCAACTTCCATGGAGATCCCGGAGCCGCATTGTTGGAAGTCTTGGATCCCGAGCAGAACCATACCTTTAATGTAAGGACTTAAGATTTGGGTTTATGCTATACGCTTCGACCTAGCATTAGGATCACTATATCAACGTCCCTATCGATCTCAGTCAGATATTGTTTATCTGCACCGCAAATTCGCTGGAAACCATATCTGCACCCCTCTTGGATCGCTGTGAAATTATTCAACTTTCCGGTCCGTATTCCTTATCACCTCTCCACTTACAATCCTCATGTCTGTACAGGATATACATACGACGAGAAGATGCACATTGCTCGCCGCTTCCTTCTGCCAAAGCAACTCCAGGCCAACGGTTTGAACGAGTCTCATATTACCCTTACCGAGCCTGCCCTCCTGCACATTGCCACGCGGTACACACGGGAAGCTGGTGTTAGGAGCCTCGAACGCGCCATCGGAGGGGTCGTGAGGTACAAGGCCGTTGAGTGGGCCGAGTTCATGGATGAGGGTGGAGAGGCACGAGAAGTGGGACAGGCTGACGGAGCTGTGGTGGTGGCAGACAAAGAAGGCGGGAAGCGGGCGTATAACCGGGTTGTCGAAGAACATGAGATTGAGAAGATCTTGGGCATCGCGCGGTGGGATGGTGAAGAGCGGGAAAGGGAGGAAAGGAGAGGTGTCGTATACGGTCTTGTTGTGATGGGTCAGGGAGAGGGTGGTATCCTTCCTGTGGAGACAATTGCTGTACCAGGAAGCGGACGGGTGAAGTTGACAGGCAGTCTGGGAGATGTGCGTTATCCCTCCATTTGTATTTTATTCAGCGGATGCTTATGTCCTCACAGGTCATCAAAGAGAGCGCAGAGCTGGCATTGAGCTGGGTCAAGACCCATGCGTACGACTTGTGTATCACGAATACTCGCGCGCAAGATCCTCTGAAAGTTCCGGAATTGATTGATATTCATCTTCACCTCCCGTCAGGAGCTCAGAAGAAGGATGGTCCCAGTGCTGGTGTTGCAATGGTGTGTTAAGTGACAGCACTTCATCTTATCATACTGACATTGTTTGTAGACTTGCGCCTTCGTATCCTTGTTAACAGGGGCATGTGTACCCAGTAACATTGCCATGACTGGCGAGGTATGTTACATCCTTTTTCTCTCTGAAAGGCGATAATGATTTATGCAATGAAGATCACTCTCCGCGGACGTGTCACACCTGTTGGCGGGATCAAAGAGAAGGTGCGAGCGTTCTCGCCGTGAGGCTTAGAAATTGGTTGCTAATTGGTGAATCAGGTCCTCGGTGCTCATCGGGCTCAAATCACGAAAGTCATACTTCCCTGGGCCAATCGTAAAGACGTGGAGCACGACGTCGCACTTGAAATCCGGAACGAGATGGAGTTTGTCTTTGTGCGCACCGTCAGGGAGGCGTTGGAGGCGGCGTTCGGCAAGAATACCCTCGGATGGAGGAGGGAAGCTTTGCTTATGGAAAGTCGTCTGTAATTAGCCCTCTGATCTCAATTTTGAATGTCTACATCACTGATCTAACTTGTTCCTTGTACAATCACACCACATCACACAAGACGTCGGGAGGGAGGAGGTTGTGTCGTATCATTATTTGCTTTACTACAATGTTTAATCGAGTAAACGGGGTTGTATAAGATATCAAAGAGGATGTTTTGATTTCGCCTTTTCATAATCCTTGGGCTAGTGCAGATTGAAGTGGCTTCCGACCTGTGAATATAGCGGAAGGACATAACCTTGTGATGTATTGATGTAGGGAACCGAAAATAGTTTTCAAACCTCCGTGTCAGTTTGTCGAGCAACATAGATAGAGAGACTATGAAAATCACTAAGGCGACCTTGGGAATTGGTCGGTACTCAGCGATTGACGGTGTTTTGCGGCTTAAAGTCTACCTGACCAAGATTTGAAAGTGATAATCAGTAGACCGGCCTTGAGGGTGACGGCGACTGACAACTGTTTCCGGCTGGCTATACGGAGGTAATCAGCCAAGCAAAAATCCAGAGTGGTAACGTAAATGTATTCAAGAAACTTAGGGCTACTCAATTCTTAGTGCACTAGTGGATCGCAACTGGTCTTGTTCAGAGTCCGCTGTTGTCCGACCATGGCAGTTCATATTGGTAGTTTGAGACTTTGAGTCTGACGTCACCGGGCCGTCGTCTTAGTATACGTAGTCATTCCAACTCCCTTGAACTGTGGCGGTGATCCCGATATGACCACTGACACTTCGGACGGCAATGTCGGGCTCTGGATTATGGCAGAAGAGCAGTATTACCCCGTGTTGTCCATCCCAGCTGCCGAGTTCCAACGCTTTTCACTTCGCCCGATCGCGTGGCTACGCTACATTGCGGGTGCCATATACGGTCATGAGGGCGATCTTTCAGCCTCGCTCAACGGTCCCACAGTTGATTACAATCAACCGACACTACGCGACAAAAACTATTATTTCGCATCCCCAGGCAGGCCATCTTTTTGCATTGTCAATGAGCCCATGATTCATTTCCGATCTTAGAGCCGGCGCACCTATTGGACCCTGAAATCATGTATGATCGACAGTCATACTCCTCCTGGACCACACATGATAGTATGGGCAGAGGAGGCTTCAGAAAGGAAATCATTGCTCGTGATAAGACCTGTATTCTAACAGGAATGGAGGTGTTCTGTTCACAGGCATGTCACATAATCCCGCACGCGAAGGGAGACAGCGTGCGTTCCAAAATGTTTCTTGTAGTCCGAGTCCTTATTTCCGGCAAAGTATCTAAATTTCCTCAACAACAGCCGACTGAAAACCTTCAACCGGCCTCTGACCGACATAAATGACCCTCGTAATGGACTCCTCTTGTCTAGTGTGTTTCATACAATAATTGGAAAGTCCCTCGCAGCCTTTCTGCCGGTCAGCTGCCCATCTCATCGCCTTTGATTTTACATATAATTTACTTACATCATTGTCTATAGTTGCCAAATTTTGCCATGACGATGACTGATGTCAAGTGTACTCCGCGACCGCCGAATCTATATCGGCATGTTTTCCCCAATGGCCCCCCAAAATCACCCACTAGCCGCCTCACTCTCCAATATTTTTCCCGTGAACTTGCTCTCCCCCCGGAACTTGCCCCTCACAATTGCGACGCTCGAATATCCGACCATCCAGACTGGCCGCCGCCTCAAATGTTCGACCTTGCATATGCTGCTGCTGCTCTCGACACATGGGGACAGCAGGATTTTCTCTCTGTTGCTAAAGATTCTGCCCGGCACTATTTTGAGACCCATATTACCAATGATAGGAACAATGACAATGGTAGGAACGATGACGATGGCGATGACGATGATGATTGGGATGATAGTGTCAATAATAGTGTCTTTGTCGACGACGAAGACGGTAAGAGCAATCATCGTGGAGACAGGGGTAGGCAAGCGGAGGAACTTGAAAGGAAACAGATTCAAGGGCATCAGCGTCACGAAAGAGCGGCCAAACGGTCGAGAGTTTCTGACTCGAGAGCAGACAACACCTTGAATGATATCGAGTCTGGCGGCATGATTCCACTGGTCCTCGCCATCTGGCAAAAGAATTCAGAAAATGCCATCCGACGGGCACGTAAAGCCAAGGAGAAGAGACTTCATGAGGAGATTGATGGGTGGCGCTCTGCTGTTGCCAAGGAGGTGGAGATGGACAGCCTGGATGAAATAGTACCTCCGAGTCCGAGTCCGAGTCTTCGATCGTTACATACTAGTAATAGCCTACCGCCTATGCAGTAACTACCACAGAGAAAGGTGAATGGGATAAGGAGAATGGACCAGGAATGATGATAACCAATAGTAATCTGTAAGACCGCCCATTACACTTGATCCATTTTTGGTGACAAGGAGCGTATGTAACTGGGCAACCTCATCTAATCAGGAATCGGACGACAACTAGATATACAAACAAAGACCACTCGATCTTGTACAGATTATATCTGAGGCATTTGAAAAGACGGGCGGTGTGGGGAGAAACTGAAGATGATATTTGCCAAGCGGTGCAGCGACATGAGGAACAGCGCTATAGTTTTTTGGTGATTGTCAATGACACGTAGTCCCCCGTGATTGAATGGGTCAATTGGAATCCAGACTCCCAATCTTAAACAATGATTTTCTTGATCCACTGAATTGTCATCGGATTTTTCTAGCAACCGAAAATCCGACATATTTTTTTTGTGAACGACGCTCGTCACAGTGCCTCCATTGCGAATTTGGAAACGTATGAAGAAACGATATCGGGGGAAAACGCCACAAGATTGATTCACAACTGGTAAGACACTGATGTTGCTCGAAATTCGCCACGCATAATGAGATAAAAAGAAAAACATCGATACACGAATTACCAACACCAAAGTCGTTAGATTAAAGCCGTAGGCTGACCCATCTGAGCAGGCTTCTCATTAGGCCACTGGAACGAATGCCTCTTGAACCAATCTAGAAACACAAAAGAGAAAGTAAGCATAACATCCTTCTCTGGCAGTCAACGAATGTATGGATGAATGGATACGTACTTGGATCAGGGGTCCTTGGTGCCTGCCGCGATGGAGCTCGCATTGCTCTTCTCCTACGCAACCAAAGAAACATGACAATGACTAGGGCAATACATACAAGTGTGGCAATGACGCCACCGGCTATAGCGCCTGCGTGGTTGCCTGATGATGCAGAGGTTACTTGGGAGCTCGAGTTTGGAGGTGCGTAATTTCCGGAGGATTCGGAGGCGGAAGGGGACGGTAAAGCGAGGGAAAAGAAGGATGAAGAGGGGGTAATGATTGTTGCTTGAAATACTGGTAAATCACGGCAGGCAGGGTTAGTTAGTAAATGCAGTATAGGATCGAGGTCGAATATAAGGGGCTCACATGATGTTGAATTGTGGGTAACATCGACGATGATGCCTGAGTTAGCAGACTTTGACGACGTTGAAAATGATATTGGGGTCGAAACAGGAGAGGGGGTAACAGTTGCAACACCTGCGAACGAAGTCACAGTTGAGGATGGCAGAGCGAGGATGGACTTGGAGGCGGAGGAATGTAAGGTCGTAATTGCGGCTGAAAGGGTGGTAGATGTTTTGGATGGTAATTCAGTGACCGGTTGTGTTGTCGGAATAAGGGTAGTAGATGTCGTAGACGATGCCTCATTACCGACCACTACATAATCCAACCAGAATTGAGCTTTGTCAGTTTTACAAGTGATAACGAGATTGTGCCATCCATATGGAAGTTCGGAAACTTGGTAGAAGAGCTGTCTATATTGGACAATCTTAATAGGGTTAGCGGTAAATGTAGTGCCATAAGACCCGTCCACGGTATATATTGATGTAGCGCGTTTCGCGCTCGCAGCAATGGTACCGTAAACCGATATAGAAGTACCTGAGAGCATTTGTATGCTGAGATGATGCGTCAAGGAAATAGAAGCTGAGCGTACCAAAGAAGGTAAATGAGGCCGATGCGCCAGCCTCATTTGTACCATGGGTAGTCGAGCGATATTCTGACGGCGTTCCACCGATCTCCCATTGACCAGTGTAAATGAGATTAGTATCATCGAACGTCATGGACATTGTGGACATTTCAGCCATCCAAATTAAATATTACAAGATAAGCAAGAGAGTGGAGAGAGCTCCCAAAAACACCCGGAAGAATTGGCTCAAGGAGAACAGCGGGATAATGAGAGCAAAACAAGAATGAGTTGATGGTGGTTTCTGTGTGGCCAACCACGGTATATAGTCCATCAACATCATGGCGTTGCACGGAATTGATGTGTCATGGGTCATGAGCTTCGAGGTATAAAATTTTTGTTTCGTGATTGGCGCCTCATAATAGACTCTTTCGATGAGGTCGCAGGTCATGAAGATTCGGAGGATACTGCCAGAGCAGGCAAGCTCAAGAATTAGCCACAGGAGTCTCTTTTTCCCACAATACAATTGGGGATATACACGTGCCTTGATGTTAGATTAGATTACAATACAATTTTTGTTTCTCGTCTTCTACTCGAGTCATCCTTTCTGCGTTAACTGCCCACAAAATCTCACGGGCGCACGCAATCGAGGTGAGAGAACTGTTTCATTGTCCATATATCCATCTAATCCTGCAGAGGATGCTCGTTCTTCCAGGTTCATCTGCGATCTCCCGGCCTAAGCGAGATGCGCTACTTAAAAGCATCCAATTGAGTAGCCCCGATGTTGTGTCCGTCGACGCCATCTGGATTCATCTTGTCAAGTGCACGGGAAGTGATGCAGAAGAAGAGCTTTCTGATACCTCATCTGCCTCCCGAAAGGCGCTTGATCGACTGTTGAGTTACGGGGATGATATCACCCTGAAGGGAACGAGGGAACAGCTATCGCGACGCGACAAAATCGTCTTCGTGACCCCACGACCAGGATCCATTTCTCCATGGTCAAGTAAGGCCACCAATATCGCTGCACTATGCAACTTGGATACGCGTATTGAACGTCTCGAGCGTGGTATCGCTTTTGCTTTCGCCACGAAAACTTCATCCACCCTCCGAGACGACCTTGACAAATTTGCCGACTCTATCTATGATCGCATGACTCAAATCTACCAAACTACACCCCCTGACGAAGACGCTATTTTCACGAAGAACGTTCCCCGCCCTCTTCGCACAGTTGACCTCAAAACCCCGTCCGAACAAGATGGCCAGCCGAAGGAGAGACTCATGGATGCTAACAAACGTCTAGGCCTTGCACTTGCCTCCGATGAGATCGACTACCTAGTCGACGCGTACATTACAGGTTCAACTCCCATCGACCGCAACCCCAGCGACGCTGAGCTGTTCATGTTTGCCCAGGTCAACTCTGAACATTGCCGGCACAAAATCTTCAATGCGTCATGGACGATCGACGGAAAGGCGCTTGACAAGTCTCTGTTCCAGATGATCCGTAACACGGAGAAGATCAGTGGCACAGGTACCATCTCTGCATATTCCGACAACGCCGCTGTCCTCCGTGGCCATTCCGCGCCGCGATTCTATGTGTCTCACGAGCCTTCTGAAGGGGCTAATTCTGGCCTTCGCCAACTCTACCAGTCAGTTGAAGAAGAGTTCCCTATTCTGATCAAAGTCGAGACACACAACCACCCAACTGCAGTTTCGCCTTATCCCGGTGCTGCAACTGGTTCAGGCGGTGAGATCCGTGATGAAGGAGCCACAGGCAGAGGCTCAAAACCCAAGGCCGGACTCGCCGGTTTCACTGTGTCTAACCTTCTCATTCCCGGGTACGAACAGCCCTGGGAAACCGATTTTGGCCGCCCAGTGCACATTGCGTCCGCTCTCGATATTATGATCGAGGGTCCGCTTGGCGCGTCGGCGTATAACAATGAATTTGGGCGTCCTGCACTTACTGGGTACTTCAGGACCTTCTCTGAGAGTATTCCGGTCACCAACGACGGTAAAACTCGCGAAGTGAGAGGGTATCATAAACCCATTATGATTGCAGGAGGCTATGGGAATGTGCGTCCACAGTTTTCGAAAAAGGCTGGAATCCATGTTGGGTCGAAGATCGTGGTATTGGGTGGTCCTGGGCTGTTGATTGGGCTAGGGGGAGGTGCAGCGTCGAGTCAAGTCTCGGGAGCGAGTTCGGCTGAGCTGGACTTTGCGTCGGTACAGAGGGACAATGCGGAACTGCAGAGGAGGTGTCAGCAGGTTATTGATGCTTGCGTGGCGTTGAATGAGAATCCTATCGAGAGCATACACGATGTCGGTGCTGGAGGTCTGTCAAATGCTCTTCCCGAGCTCGTGCACGATGCCAACTTGGGTGGTACCTTCGAGATTCGGGATGTTCTGGTGGCGGATTCTTCGATGTCGCCGATGGAGATCTGGTGCAATGAAAGTCAGGAGCGTTACGTTCTCGCCATTTCAGCTGACAAGGTGGATGTCTTTGAGACAATTGCAAAGCGCGAGCGTTGCCCATTCTCGATTGTCGGCGTCGCCACTGCAGAGGAGGAACTCGTCGTTACGGACAGGCTATTCAACCAAGATGTCATTCGCCTCAAAATGTCGACATTGTTCGGCAAACCACCCAAAATGTCGAGAAAAGACGCTACCCGGAAACCCGTCCAGGTCACCTTTGACACATCTCTCTCCAAGTACCTACCCACTATAAGCTCACTTTCAGATCGCCTTACCTCTGCGATCAACCGCGTCCTACGCCTTCCCTCTGTCGGCTCCAAGTCATTCCTCATCACTATCGGGGACAGATCTATCACTGGTCTCATCGCTCGTGATCAGATGGTCGGCCCTTGGCAAGTGCCCGTTGCAGACGTAGCCGTTACCCGTTCATCCTATGGTTTTGACGTCATCGTCGGGGAAGCCATGGCCATGGGCGAGAGAACCCCAGTTGCGCTCCTCGACCCCGCAGCCTCAGCTCGCATGGCCGTCGCTGAATCCTTGATGAATCTCACAGCCGCCACTGTCGGGAACCTTTCCCGAATCAAGCTCAGCGCTAATTGGATGTGTGCGGCATCGAAAGAGGGCGAGGGTGCTGCTCTTTATGAGGCTGTGAAGGCGGTTGGAGAAGAGCTGTGCCCAGCTTTGGGTGTAGGCATTCCCGTTGGGAAGGATTCGATGTCGATGTCGATGAAGTGGAGGGAAGGGGATGAACAGAAGGAGGTTAGCTCGCCGTTATCGCTCATTGTCACTGCTTTCGCTCCTGTGGACGATGTTAGGACGACTTGGACACCTCAGCTCCGGACAGATGTCGATGAAAGCACCTGTCTTGTGTTCTTCGACTTCGCTGATGGCAAACAGCGTCTTGGAGGCTCTGCTCTTGCGCAGGTATTCAAAGAGATTGGGTCTGAGGCTCCGGACGTGGAGAACCCCGCGGTGCTCAAAGCTTTCCTTGAAGGTTGTCAGAAGATCAAGACTACCAACCCCGGCCTTGTTCTAGCGTATCATGACCGATCCGATGGTGGATTGCTCACTACAATCGCTGAAATGTGCTTCGCAGGCCGTGTTGGAGCTGAGATCTCCCTTGATGCTCTCCGTTCTTCTCAGGATCCGATCTCGACACTTTTCAATGAGGAACTTGGTGCTGTCCTACAAGTTCGCCAGTCCCAGCTCCCAGAGCTCCTCGCCAATTTCGTTGCCGTCGGCTTCCCGTCGACCTCCATCCACGCTATCGGTCGTGTCAATACATCTCCTAAGGATCAAACTATCACCATCATCCACGGTGCCCAGCCTCTCCTCACCACTACGCGCGCTGAGCTACAGGAGATGTGGTCAGAGACGTCGTCCAAGATGCAGGCGCTCCGTGACGATCCCACCTGCGCCGCAGAGGAATTCAGCTTGATCAAGGACGAATCACACACTGGCATCTTCTATGATCTTACATTCTCCTATCAGCCATCTCGAAGCCTGTTCCGCAGATCCAAGGTCGCTATTCTTCGCGAGCAGGGCGTCAACGGACAAGTAGAGATGGCATGGGCATTCACCGCAGCAGGTTTCGATGCCGTCGACGTGCATATGTCTGACATACTCTCAGGCAGCACCAGCCTCTCTGGATTCGTTGGGCTTGCTGCTTGCGGTGGCTTCTCCTACGGTGACGTCCTTGGCGCTGGCAAGGGATGGGCACACTCCGTACTCCTCAACGAGACTGCCCGCACCGAGTTTGCACAATTCTTCACGCGCGAGGACTCGTTCGCCCTGGGTGTGTGTAATGGTTGCCAATTCCTTAGCCACCTGCGTGAAATCATCCCTGGTGCACAGGATTGGCCCGATGTCAAGCCTAACAGGGCCGAGCGCTTCGAGGGTCGTGCGTCGATGGTCGAGATCATCGATAATGAAGTCAATCGTTCGTCGGTGTTCTTTAGTGACATGATCGGTTCCAAGTTACCTGTAGCTGTGGCGCATGGAGAGGGGAGGATTGCATTCGATTCGGAGGAAACGCGCCAGCGCTTGGAGGGGCAAGGGCTTGTGGCCGTTCGATACGTTGATTCTCAAGGAGAGCCCACGGAGAAGTATCCGCTGAACCCCAACGGCAGCCCTGGAGGAATTACTGGTTTCCAGACTCCCAACGGCCGTGTGTTGGCACTCATGCCCCATCCTGAACGTGTGACGGCGTTAGAAAGCAATAGCTGGTATCCTCCCTCGTTCCAGAGTACATGGAAGGGTTCTGGGCCCTGGTTTAGGATGTTCCAGAATGCAAGGAAGTGCTATAATTGATTCAAAGGCGAGCTTGACTTTTGAGGAGTTTTTGATGCAGTGTTAACATCGCCTTCATTCCTCAGATTCAATGAATTTGTATTGTTATATCTAATAGAAAATGATTTCTTTAAGCTCCAAGAGCTCAAGAACAACGAAATCAGTTCAATGATCTAGACGAAATAGGATTCTCTTTGATCTCCACACCTTTATCACATTGTGTGACTTTGCAACACTAACATTGACATTTGTATATTGATTTGGCTGTACTATACGCTAGCACATCTCACTTGAGTTTCTCTTCCCGATAAACAACTTCATCTAATGGCTTTTCTCAGGGAGAATACACCATGTTTGTTGGCACGGTCTTTCATTTGGGTGAGATGTATGTCCATAGACCGGTGACGGAGACAAGTCATATCGCGACTCTGTCTCATATAACGGCTGGTCACGAGTCTAGTATGTCCACTGTTGCCGTGATGTTAGCTAACATAGCTCGTTTACAGTCCTTGTGGGGCTTCAATTCATTCCTATTACTACATGCTCTCAGCAAATCCTGGATATCCTCGATGCCAATCACAGGGTTTCTGATCAGTAAAGCCTGCTTCCGATGTTCGTGAAACTGCACTCTATCAAGAGATACCGATCTTATTCTTCCGACTCCGCACTTGGGCGCGGTAGCCAAGACGATGATTTCGCTCTATTGTCAGATCTAGGACATTCTCGTGAAAATAATTTCTTGCTATTGTTCTGCATCCAATGCGACATAGGCAGCCCATGTCTGTTTCCGATACGTGTCTATGCGATTTGCCTCTTGATCCGCTCTTCCAACCATCCGCCAACGACTCTTTCGCACTGTGGCGTTGCCCCAGCTTTCAACACCGTCGAGTTTGATGAGCAAGCAACTGAGTGACTCCGTGTAGCTATGAAGTGTATTGTAGGCCAACTTTGGTGTATTAATGTCGCTCGTAGCCTCCGCAGGTAAACTTAGTGGGACAGAGACGGAGACAATGCCCTGAGGAGCTCGCTCTGTTTCTCAAAAGTGGGTTTCGATGGGACCGACTCGGCCGGAGGTGAAGGAGAGCGCTGAAATGAGGCGGGAATCTTTGAAAATGTGTGGACTGTAAGTTCAGAAGGGGATCGAGAGCGCGAGGGGGTACGAGGACGAGGCGGAGGTCGGGGAGGACGATTCTGTGCTTAAGAAAACATGAGACTTCTAAATCGACCATTCTCGTCCTCACCTGACGTTGGCGATGGACTTGCCGCAAAGATTCGCGAGTTCCCAAGCTAATTTTTCTGGCCTCTCCTTCTCTTCGCGCCGGTGTTCGATCATCTTCTCTTCCTGCTGCCGCATCTCGTACGCCCGACGTCGCTCCAAAGCATCGCGGTAAACCCAATCATCACCTAGGAACTTCGC
This sequence comes from Termitomyces sp. K1Ag, assembly GCA_017657315.1. NCBI lineage: Eukaryota > Fungi > Basidiomycota > Agaricomycetes > Agaricales > Lyophyllaceae > Termitomyces > Termitomyces sp. K1Ag. Next base: position 39,197 of record JAGGAR010024006.1, read on the forward strand.
ACGCTGAAAGATCTCCGCACGACGTTGTGCACGTTCTTGCTCACTGAGCGAGAGCCCGCCTTTGAGCTAAGGAGGGTTACGCATAGTAGGGTGTAGTAGGGATCGCCGTAGTATCGGTCCCAACACGGCGCGGTCGGAACAGTCCTCGTCTTCTCAGGCAAGGTTGAGAAACGTTGATAGTCTTGGACAGGGGTTTTTTGAGTTACGGTGATCATGTGATGTGATGGTTGCAATGTTGGCCTGAATGAATTACATACTAATAACCACCGCCTGTGTGGCAACTGCCAGAGAGAAAGGTGAATTGGAAGAAGGAAGGAAGGGAGGGGGGCCAGAGCTCTCTCTGTACAGAAAGGGCAAGGGAGAAAGGTGATTCAGTTTCTCTTCCCGATTAATAACTCCTTCATCTAATGGCTTTGTTCAGACTATATCATGTTGGGACGGTCTTTCATTTGGGTGAGGTATATGCCACCGTAGCTCGTTCTTCCAGCTTCAATCCTTGTGGGTTCCAATTCATTCTTATATTCGTACATCCTCGATGTTGATCATCCCCGGTTTCGAATCAATGGAGCCTGCTTAGTAGTTCGGTATACTTACGATGTTCTTCATCCGATTTGGGCGCGGTAGCACGACTTGGGATGATTTCGATTATTGTGGATATAGGACGTTCTCGTGAGATAATTTCTGCTATTGTTCTATATTCAATGCGACATAGGCAGCCCAGCTCTGTTTCCAATACGTCTCTATGCGATTTGCCTCTTGTTCTACTCTTCCAACAATCCGCCGACGACTCTTCCGCACTGTGGCGTTGCCCCAGCTCTCAACACCGTCGAGTTTGATGAGCAACCGATTAAGCGACTCTGTGTAGCTATGAAGCGCGTAATTCGTCTGGTTGTAGGCCAGCTTTGGAGTATTAGTGTCGCTCGTAGCCGCCGCAGGTAAACCTGGTGGGACAGAGACGGAGACAATGCCCTGAGGAGCTTGGAAGTCGATTACTGCGGGGAGGGTGAAAGAGTTCCGAAGTGTGTCGAATTGGCTTTCCAAGCCTTTCAGAGTAGTGAGAGCATTGTGGATGCGGAATGCGGTTTGGATTCTAGTAGCGGCCTCGTTCTGTTCCTCAAGAGTGGCCGGAGGTGAAGGAGAGCCCTGAGATGAAGCGGGAATCTCTGAAAATGTGTGGGCTGAAAGTTCAGAAGGGGATCGAGAGCGCGAGGGAGTACGAGGTGGAGGTCGGTGAGGACGATTCTGTGCCTAAGGAAACATGAGATTCCCATGTAAAGTCGTTCGACAATCTCGTCCTCACCTGTCGTTGGCGATGAACTTGCCGCAAAGATTCGCGACGTCTCTCTTCCTGTTCCCAAGCTAATTTTTCTAGCCTCTCCTGCTCTTCGCGCCGTTGTCTGATTATCTTCTCTTCCTGCTGCCGCATCTCATACGCCCGACGCCGCTCCAAAGCATCGCGGTAGACCCAATCATCACCTATATCGATGTCTTCGTCGGGCAGGTACCTCGCGCGCTGAAAGATCTCCGCACGACGTTGTGCACGCTCTTGCTCAAGAGCCTGCTGCTGAGCGTGAGCCCGCCTTTGAGCTAAGGAGGGTTGCGCATAGTAGGGATTGCTGTAGCAGTCGGCCGGATCGTAGTACGATGAATGTAGGTTGAAGGGGCTGCCGCGGCCGAACATAGGGGATTTCAAGTATAAAAGGTTCCGAAACACCCAAGCTTGAATATAAAGGTTTTTTGAGCTTGGATCATTCTATTGTTCATGATCACCTTTGTCTCGCGGCCTCTCGCGGCTCCTTGCCGCTTCAAGAATCTGCTGGAAGCTGATGACGTCATTCTCTGCAACTCAATTGTTTGATCATGATCGAGGATCCGACGGACCCAGATCCAGATCTTCGATGGTTCTGAACAGTCTGTATGTACAGATAACCTACCATAGACCAACAACCTATATATCAGACCACACATATCTTACATCTATATACAGTACAAATATTTGGACTGATTATACTAGTATTTTGCCTACACTTTGAAAGAAGTTTGGTCGAGTTCATGTAACCGATAACGGTCATTTTCTAAATGCCATGCCCTGGAAGATTGAAAAATCATCAGAATCCGTCTGAGCATGGATTTACAGAACTCAAGCTACTGACACCACACCATATTCAAACATTCGCCATGTGTCAGCGGCCGCTGGGTCAGCGGCTAAGGTGCGTGCAATATTCCTGCTAGCAGTGCAGAGCTCGTCCTTGAGGGCGGCTAGCACGCAGAATGGAGAACGACCCTCGGCTACAGCTCGAATATGTATATAGGTTGCCGTTTCGCCCGCAAGCTCTTCCTTGAAAAATCTAATTGAAACAGATCAGAAGGTAATCAGAGTGCAAGCCGGAAAAACTTACGATAGAAGGTCATTGACTGCGGCAATCCAGAAGGTCATGTCCCCAAGGGCTTGGAAACAATTGACGAAGTTTGTAGTTTGAGAGGGCGAAAACAACATCATAGCGCCAGGAATACCTAGGCCTGTGCGTTCCCTCAAGAAGAGAGGGAAACGTGTTGAAGCGACATGCTTCAATTGTGACACTCTGTGGGTAGTCGCCCCTGCGAGAGCAAGCTGAGGTTCAACACAAGTGGCAGTGATGAACTCGAAGGATGCGCTGAGAATAAGATTCGACTGTAACGGCGGATATGTAGCCAACAGCGTGTGGAGAACATCTGCAAAGGCGTCGAGAACAGGATCGAACTGTGGAAGGCCTCGGATAAAGCGCTGTTGGAATGCAGCGCAGGGTTGTGGGTCGACAAGGACCGCTTCATCAATGTAAATTATATACCAGTTATAGAGGGCAATAGTCTTCTTCTCCTCAAAGGAACATCCGTGAAATGCCAGCTAATGGAAAAGAGGATTACTGTCAGAGTACTTATATCGGAATAATAGGAAAGAAATGAACTTCAATCAAACTAGCAGCTAGATGAACAGTTCTTTCGAGCCAGCGAGACGAGATATTGCGTGTCTTCAACTCAGCTCGCATTGCCGCTTCAAGCCTTTCGTTCGTTGGATGTATGTGTCGGTAGTCCTGAGAGGAGTATAGGTCGAGATATTGCTTGACCGCTCTGAACACGTCTACGCATCAAAACGTAGATTGGTGGCTGTTACTGTTATAAAATTCAAATTGACGTACTTTCTGTGTTTGACGCAGGTGGTTCCTCGAGTATTTTCTGAGATTGTGCGGTAGTAGGCAAGAAATCGGACTCTGTATTGTAGATTCGAGGAGCCATTGGTGTCGCACCTGCCTTATTGAAGATACATGGCCTGAGAGTTGATGATTTTTAAAGGGCTCAATCTCGTGATGGTTGTTACGAGTCCTAGGGATCTTAGCCAGACGACCCCAGGTAGTGCAATAGTCTCGATGACAGACCAGTGACATTAGGTATCTGGACAATACTGGAACCGGCCAATTTTTTTCGCCCTCATTTAGACTACGGTCCTTAAAGTCTCTTCTTAGGCCAAATATGTGACGTCCTTGTGGGTTCTAAGTGTATCAGTCATGTGCCATGCTGTTTAGTGAATGTAATCTACTCGGGACATATGCCATACGTCCCGAGTGATTGCCAAACGCAGATTCGGAAGAGCCAGCTGGTCTTCCGAGTCTACGTTTGGCTGCAGCATCGAATGGCTTGTTGACAGTGGGCTTGACTACCTTTAGCAGCAAGGCAAAAGCGGGGACATTTCATGCCCTAATTGTTCTTATCATCTGATACCATAGAATGTAGCCGCGACATGTGAAAAGACACCTCTAAGTTGTCGCCAGCTATGCAGCTCGAGTGGACGGATAATCATCTCACTGAGCTGACCGAACAGGGATTACAGGGTAATCCAGAACTTGAATGTAGCTTGCCACAATGTCGAGTTACTAGGAAGTCCAAGGTACGTAGAAGAATGGTAATTCGCAAGGATTCTAGATCTGGGGGGTAGTATGAATAGACACCACGTCACTTCTCTCCCTTGAGAGTTGGAACAGATGTAGACCTTGAGACGCTCAGTCAAGGGCCGTCCACATAGTATCCCGGTGTTGACAAGTGGTCCACGGACAAGTGGGCAGGCGGCTGGTAACGAGCTTACCCCATTATGACTCCGACTCAAAGTTACGAAACAAGGCTCATAGCATTGATACCATGCGCAAGGAAGTTAGACAAAACTGACATATCTCCACCTAAGTTCATGCGGGATGTACAAATCTGTAGATATCGAAGAAAGGGTATGAGAAAAAGCAGCTTCAAACCAAAGAGATTGGTTGAACAGGACCCAGGTCAAACGTGTCTCAATGAATGCCCAGCGTTTTGACGTGGCGACAAATCAATTGAGGAAGCTGGATGGATGGAATAATGTCAACGAGAGATCATGGAGACATTGAGAGGCATCACACCTTCATGTACAGAGAAAAACCGAAGTTAGAGTTTCTCCGCTTGTTTCTTCAGGCTCTCCGCCAGTGCATTGAAGCCCAACCCAAGCTTCTGATACATGAAGAACTTGACGAGATACGCCACAATACCTCCGAACACCTCTATGGTCTCGTACTTCGTCTTCCCATCGACCACGCTCAACACCTGCCACCTGTCCGCACTTAGAAGAAACTTGGGCAACGCGATACTTGTCCAAGCGATGCGATAATTCTCGTGGTCTACGGTTGTGATCATGTCCCAACTAGAATATTTCTGGAACCAGCCAGCTTCACCCATGGTTGGTGGGAGGTGGACCGGGGCAATGAGGATGTATTTGCCCTCTGCGGGTGTTTGGTCAGGTAAGGGATTCCCTGACTTGTCTGTTATGGTTGTACCGCGGCTTGAGCAATGTATAAGATGCACCACGGAAGTAAATAACTGATTCGACATACACAAATGGGTTCCTGGGATAAATGCTCAGAAAAGTATGAGGTCGAATGAAAATCATGTTTACCATTCCTTGTAAGATGGAAAGTCCAGCAAAACAGACCAGACTTTTTCGATTGGCGCGTCAATCAAAATCGAAGAGGAAACTGAAAAGACCCCATTTTCAGCGAGAGGAGGCAAGCTGGAGCTCGTCATCGTTATGCAGGGCTCGGAATGCCGGGCCGCAGAAACAACATGAATTTGGCAGTGTATGGCAAAACCATTCAATAGCGACAGACGAAAACAACGCCTGAAATTTCGCTCAGCTGTTGGATCGCCGAGTTTCTTCACCAAGCAGGCTACTCATGTCGAGCCTTGCTGCGCAGCTTGCGCAAAATGCTTCTCTCAATGCCGCCCTACTAGTCGACAGGTCTCGTCGGAAATCAGCGGAATCTTACCTATTTACTGGTCGTGAAGCCGACCAACACGACTTGGAATCTATCCACGCGCTTGGTGTCAATGGGCTACTACAGTTGGCCTTGCTTAACCCTTCTTTGAGGAAGTACGAGGATCAACTGTTCTCTGAATACGCAAAAGCGACGGATCGAACACTTTTGCCGTTGGAGGCGAACGCGGAATTGGATGCAGGAATTGCGGTGTTTCTTGCTTTGCTTGGACCGTATGTAATGGAGGCACCTACTGGGAAAGTACTTGAGTGGCTTGTACGGAGGTTTAGGTGTGTGATAATGAATCTATATCTTTGATGTAGGCTTAAATTGTGTTCAATCAAAGAATCCACGAGTTCAATGTCGAGGCTGTCCTCTCTCTTTTCCTTCCGTACCATGAATCACCACACTTTACAAAGATGCTATCAATACTGCATATCAAGTGCGCCAAATGATTTTTCATTCCACCCCACCTTCTAATCTATCGTCAGCCAAAATTCTACCTGGAGCTTCCTCCTCCCCTTCAAATCTGCCGCACAGAATTTACCTCGGATGTCGCTCGTCACCGAAATGCTACGTAACACGGACGTAGCGCGCTTCGTTACATCACTCCTCCCCTCCGCTCTAAAAGAAAAACGATCACATCGCGTCCTATTGGCTTTCAACGCCGCGTGTCTCCACGATTTCATATCCCGGAGCAAAGCATTAGACGAAGGAACCGTAGCGTTTTTACTGCCCGCGCTATTAGAACCTTTACAGAGTACGCCACCGATTAAGGATGCTATCGTATGTATTTTTTACCTTCATGTGTGCGTGGCTTGGTTGATGGCCTTTTGCTAGCTTGGTTCCTACGTTCTTCTTGCTGCGCTCTCCCAAAAATGCCGCATCGCGCCGGCTGCACTTAGTATTATCGTGAATGCGATGACAACTTGTGCTGAGAACGTTCTTCCTCAACAATACATCAGTGCTATACTATCTGTTTGCGAACCGCAAGACCAGTTAGAGGTTTTCTCTGAAGCTACATTGAAAACAATCCTTCACATACCGTTCGTACATCCACCGTGGGTCACGTAATCCTAATGACCTTTAAATAGAAACATTGAGAAAGAGCTACGAAACGCTTCCGTTTGGATTGGAGTTGAAAAGATCCTTAATCCACTAATTCCTGGACTTTTACTACGGTACGCCCCAGTAATCTTTGTAACCAACCAATTTCTCACTTTTACATCAGCCTGGACGAGGATAAAGTAGTTTCAATGATTGATTCCCTCTTCGCCTCGCCAAAAATCCCTCAAATCGTCATTCAACGAGCCTCTCTTCGGTTAATTCGGTCTATCATATCTATGGATGCCACTTCGGAAGCGACAACAGCACGACGTCTACTTGCGGCCATTCAGCAGCGTCACCCAGATACATTCCAGGAATCCATGGACGCTATCGTCCAGGAAGAGGACGTTGAACAGGAAACCGCTGATCAGCTCAGGATCTCCCTCACAGTTGTGAGTAGGCATGAGACTACTTATCACTTCCCTACCCACTTACAGCACGGTCCCCAGGTTGAAAAAATAGACAAAGGTTACCGCGGCGATAATATTGACATGGTCCTGGCTTCAACGAATGCTGATCCTAAAGTTCGTGCTGCAGCGGTGATTGATCTTTTGGGCCGCCTTTCTCGGTCAGGCCTCTCCCCCGAGGATACAGTATGCATATATCCAAATGTCATGTTCTGCCCTTTCTGAGTACACCTCTTCAGAAATCCATCCATTCGGCCCTATTAGCCCGTGTTCAAGATACAGATCAGAACGTTATCGATGCCCTCTATAGTCAGCCATCTGCTATCCTCCCAATCTTATCTGGCGACACGGACACATATATCAACTATCTATCGACCATCTTGACTTCTCCTGGATCTAAACCGAAACGTAGTTTCCTTAGAACACATCTGACTTTCTTGGCTACACACTTCAGCCCTGCGAACACCTCCCGAGTAGACGATGCCTTCCAAAGGATTATTTTCTCGTTCCTCTTGTTTTCAAAACCGAGACAGCATAGTGCGGAAGTTGTGTGGGATATTCTCGCAGCTCACAAGGCTCTTGGAGATCATGAGTGGCTTGCAGGATGTACTTCTATTGTCGCTGAAGAGCGAGCTAAAGATACTGCCGATGCTGTCGAGAAGATGAGCACTATCAACACGGCTTTCTCTTCTCGCATTGCTCGTAGGTTCTTCCTCTTTCTACTCGGAAGTCACCTGATTTTTCCTTGCTCATTAGGGAACATCTTGAAGTCCAATCACTACCAGGCTCATTTAGAAGCTCTCATCGCGAAGCTAAAAGATGGTAATCCTCACGCCCGAGTCCTGGGTTATCTCATCGCTCGAGCCCTTATAACGGAATTGTCTGGTGAACATCAAGTCGAAGCTGGTCACCGAGTATTAGATGTTATCGATGTTGCAGAACTTCATGGGATGGAAGATTTCCCGTCTGAAGACTCAGATAACGAAGGTGCATTTATCAAAGTCGTCGTAACGAAGCCGAGTAGTAGAAGTACACTTCAACGGTTGCAGCTTGCAACTGTTGCACTGTTGCCTTCCATACAACGCCCAACTGACATCGTTCTCAATTGGCTATCTGGCAAATCCGACGTAAGTCACTCCAGTCCTGCTGTAGAATCGACTTGCTAATACATAAACATCTCAGGCGCCTTCCAACAAACGGGGCTCTCGATACGTGGAACTGATCCGCAAGGTATACAAGTTGGCGAACGTGTCCAATTCTGTACCGGTGTTTACCACCAACGTCCTTCGATCACTTTTCATCAGCCTCAAAGGTGATGCACTAGCCTTTTTAGCAGGAATGTGGACAAGCTCGTCGGATGCTGATGAAAACCTTGATAACCTTCGGACGGTGGCTTTGCATCACGCCGCCGCGTTCTTACGAGCTCATCTACAAGAGGATGATGGTGTTGACTTTCAGACTATTTTGCCCTCTCTCCTTGTTGCGCTGCAGAGCCCGGACGTGGATCAACGCAACGTTACTTTGACTTGCGTTTCTACTTTGTGTCAGCTGGCAGAGCGTAAGTTCACGAAGGTCTATGGATTCGACGCTATCTACGGGAAGAGTGAAAGTGTGTTGTCGTTTCTATGTGTATGGTGACATTTGTGCTGATCATACGAACTGAAGATCAACTCCAGTACTTGGATCGTGACGATTTGAAGACTTACCTAGATGCGCTCGTGGAATGTAAAGATCATCT
>JAGGAR010024006.1:48050-59847 GCA_017657315.1 Termitomyces sp. K1Ag
CTCAGAAGCATCGAAGCCATCTCCGATGGTGCGAAGGCAGAGATTCTGCTACCGACTATCAAAAGTTTATTGGCTTCCAAGAAGAGTGATGCCACGTTGCGCGATCTGACCAACCTTGTTATGTCGTGCTTCGATGCCTCAGTAGCGAAGGAGCTCAACGAGGAGAAGAGTGCATTATGGGATGTCTATGTCTCTGTCGTCCGTTTCCATTTTGCTCCAAGTACGTTCCTCACAGTAACAATCCTCGCAATACTGATATGTTCGAAGATGCTCCGGTGTCCTCCCAGACGATCATCGCTCGATCCCTTGAGCGTGGGCTATTCTCTGCTCTAAGCACAGAACGCAGGATATCCCTATGCAAATTGCTCCTAGAACTTGGGACGCAGCACGCAGACGCTGTAAGTTACGCTTCACGTGAGATAATATGACCTCTTGTTAACATATGATAGTACGCTGCTTGCAAACAGCTGCTGGTCCGTCTTGTCGAAGATGTACCTTTGATTATTCACATCCTTGGATCCCTCCAACCTACCTCCGATGCGAATGCCCAGCCTGCAACAAAACGTGCCAAAACTACTTAGTACGTTTACTTCCGTCATTGACGGCCAATTTCAGACTGACCTTGTGTTCCCAGTGCTTCCGAAGATATGTTGCCTCGCCTTGGCCTCTTCATAGAAGTTTTAGGAGCGCGATCACTACCGGGATCCCTCGATCTCATTTCTAATCTTCTCGAGACCCTCAATCGTGTACTGCAGTCGATCACTGCTGCTCAAACTGACATAAATTATGTAGAGCAGCTTTTAATGTCCGCTATAGAGAATGCTGCAAGCAAAGTCAAGGTGAGCGGGCTGCTGAATCTGAATCTTTGATGGTTCAATATGTCTTTTTCTTTAGGAAATTCCCAATCTTGCACCAAGCGTGATTCGGTTAGAGATTCTTGTGGAACTCATACGTGGTACGTTTGGATTTCGTTTCAGGCCGAGATATCCAGTGTTCATTTCCGGTACTAGTTTCAGATAATCCCCAGACTTTCCACCAAGCCTTACTTCTAATGGCGAACTTGGCTCGACTAGCGCCAGATTCTGTGCTGCATCATGTTATGCCGGTCTTCACGTTTATGGGTTCAAACGTTTTCCATAGAGACGACACGTACAGCTTCAAAGTGGTACAACAGGTACATCTGGCTCCTTGTGACTGTTCGGATTGTTTGAATCCCATCCTTTAGACCGTTGACAGCATCGTTCCGGTTATGGTTGCATCACTTAAACGCTCACATTCTCGAACATTAGATTTGTACATTGGTTCTAGAGACTTTCTCAAGGTCTTTACAGATGCCGCTAATCATATCCCGCGTCATCGCCGAACCAAGTTCGTCTTTATCCTTTTCTGATGGTCCAGCCGTTTAATGAAGACTTTCACAGGTTCTTTGCTCATCTTGTTGATGTCTTGGGTTCTGAAGATTTCCTTGCACCAGTGTGCATGCTTCTGGTCGAGAAGGTTTCGAACAGGGTTATCAAGCAAGATCCAGCAGAAATTCAAGCATCTTTCTCTCTGCCGACGTCCGTGCTTCATCATACGTCACCTTCATTGCAAATTCGCGTATGCATCTCCATGTGTTCTTCATACAATGATCTCACCAGTTTTGTAGACTCTTACAGCCCTTCTGCATGAAAGCAAACGTCTTGCGAATCGCATACTTCATCCAGAAATTGTCGACCCGACGTTTTTGGAAATTTCCACGTAAGGACTCCTTCAAAGCGAGTGACCCTGCCACTAACACGAAGTCTTAGGGAGGACGCATCAAGCACTCCGCTATCGACACTTTTGCGCCGCCGGTCCCAAGCTCTCGTTATTTTTGTCGGGAATGCTTTGAAGTCTCCCGCCCCCGGGTCAACCGTCTCTAAGGAGGAGCTCAGTAATCTTGTAGCGGCACTCATTTCCCTGGCAGCTTTGCAGGTCGGTACAAACCCCGACCGAAACATTGACGAGATATGTCTGGCTGCTCGTACATGCCTGAACAAAGCACTTAGCATCATGGCGGCTTCAGACTTCATCAATGGGGTATTGTCAATGATGGAATCTGGAGATAAACTAGTAAGAAGGCCGATATCTCGCTGTGGTTCTGATTCTCACTCCTTGTTCAGGTCCAAGGTGGTGCTCTGGATCTACTCAGCGAACGCCTCTCTCAAGTCACAGAGAAAACCCGTCAGACTGTTGTCTCGACTATTGTTAAGATAATCAGCTTTATTCGCGGTCTTCTAATGTCGCAAGTAAATGAAGAACTCACTCGGGCAGCGTACAAGGCTTTGAGGTCCATAGGCCTATCCATGTGCCCTGGCGAAGAGTCAAGTCTCACAGAAGCCGTTCCTTTGATTTTAGCCTCTATTCGAGGGCGCACTACTGCCGCTGCGGCGTTGTCGGCTCTGTCACCTCTTCCGTATGTAATAAACATTGGAAGCATTTTATGAAGTTCTGACAGTCAACCAGGACCAAAATTGGACCACGCATCATTCCCCATTTCCGTGACATTATCACCGAGACTGTGGCCATCATACATGAAGATGCTTCTGGTATGCACGCCACCACTCTCTGTCAGTTTATTTTCTCAACCCGTTGGTCATCTAGCCGTTACGGAAGATGCCTACTCTGTTTTGCACAGTCTTCTCATTTCCATTCCAACGTTTTGGGGGGCTCGTGAGGTCACCCAAATTATTGCGCTTCACATGGATCATTGCGTATCAACATCTAATTCGGCGTCCCCTGCTATGCTCAGCCTCGTGAAAGCACTGACGAAACGTGCACCTTCAAATGTCCTTCTACCGGCCTTGATTGATCTATGGACCTCCTTTACGGCTTCTCTCCGGATGGTAAGATATCTACTCTCTTTACCTTTTCTGTTTTTCCATTTGTCTGATGGCAATTAACAGGAACGCTTCGTCGCATATTTCGACATACTTGCAAGGACCTTGCGTAGCGCAGCTCGCGCAGCAATACTGGAACATCTTCGCTCTCTATTCAAGGTTTTCCTTGAAGCCTTCGATCTAGCCCAGGTATCTGGATCAGATGTAAGGATTGGATTGCATCTGTTGAGCGGCATTGTACTGACCACGAGTCCGGTTTCTCAGTCCGAATCTCGGGCGATCTTAGCTTTCCAGGAACTCGTCGTCAAATTGAATGAGGCCGCGTTCCGACCCCTTTTCCGGCGTCTATACGACTGGGCCTTTGCTAATGATACCGGTATTAACATTTCCATTGATTTCTCGGGATCGTTTCTGATTACTCGCCTCCACAGATGACAGTTCCAAGAAGATTACGTTCTGTCATATATACATTGCACTTCTTGATTTCTTCAAGGCAAGTTGACTTCAATGTTCCTGCATCGTTCTCAATTGACTCCACATCAAGGGATTAATGAACCCTTACATGTCCTTCCTATTAACACCCTTCGTTGAGACCCTCAAGTCCTATGCGACGGAAGCATCCGACAATCAAATCCTATGGGATGGAATGATCAAGACAATAACAAAAAGCTTGTCCTACGACGACGGGGGTACGTACACCCTCGATCATCTATCTGTTATTCACATACTCATCCGTGCCATATATAGCTTTCTGGCGTGATGACCGACTGCGCCAAATTGCTTCTCCGCTCATCCAACAGATCCCTGTCTGTGTGAAGTCTCCCACGGAAGCCAAATCGGCCCTGCAAGACTGCCTCGTCGGGCTGGTGGAGTGTGTCACGGATGACATGCTTCTCAAGTCCATCAACCTCGACATCCTCATGCACACACGCTCAGAAGACGTCAGACTGCGTCTGCTTGCTCTGACCTGCTCCACAAAGCTCTGGCAGGCGCATGGTGGCAAGCTTCTCGGTCAGTGCCTCCTTGCCTTCTCCACAGGTGCGATTTGCTGAAATTTTTTTTTTCCTTTCGTCATCAGGCTTCGCGGCGGAGACGTCCACTTTCATTGCAGAATGTACGGAAGACGAAAATGACATGGTCGTAAGGGAGTCCTTCAAATTGAAAGATGCAGTGGAAAGCGTAGCAGGGAACATAAATGGTTTGTCATGAAAGAAAGAAAAAAGCAAAGATGAAGAATAGATAGAAATAGGTATTCTTTAATTGGAGAATAGAGTCAGCAGGAGTGAATAAGATTATGCGAATGGGGTATGAGTAAATGGAGTGAAGTAGATAATAAAGTCAACAAGATCATTCCCGGGTAAATCCATGACTAGCATCTCCCTCGAGGAGAGCTTGCTCGATTGTCATACAGTGAGTAATGAGTTGAATAATAACCTGTCGTCCACATGCATTGTTGATGAATGGATGCTGCAAAAAAAACACCATCATAAGCAAAACGCCACAGCAGCAGATATAGCTTAGACACAAACCTTGGTGAGCTCAGTAGGCGACAACCGAGTTGCAGGCGGTTCAGAGCACAACCGCAAGAACTCATGATACGCAGGCGAGAATAGATGAGGCCGGCTCAGTGGCGGCCACCGATCTGCGAATTGCTGCGTCACGGAAAAGGGCGGTTCAGCCTCTGCCATTTCCCAGACGGTGGCTCCTAGAGACCAGACGTCTACTTTTAGTGCGTCGTACGGGGGTCTGCATGAGGGCGTGTTAGGGTATCTAATGGAAGGGGTAGAGAGGGAGCGACTTACGATCGTATTTCGGGCGCCTGCCAGTACGGTACGCCGACGAGATCTGAACTCATGGAAGATTCTTTCGGGAGTTGTATGGCGTTGGAAAAGTCGGCTGCGCGCAAATCAGTCCTATTCAACAGAATAGGAAAAAGCAAAGTCAAGCACTCACTGAGTTTAAGTACCCCCTGACTGTTAACCAACAAATTATCCGACCTCACATCCCTATGCGCAATCCGATGACGCTGCAAAAACTCTAGCGCCTGCAGCACCTATTATCCAATCCCACATCAACACTCCAGCCAATCCCCTCAAAAAAAAAAAACTCACATCACTAGCAAACCTCGCAACAATCCTATCCCCCAAAATCAACCCACTCGGCACCAACCCCACCACATCCGCCAAACTCCGCTCCATAAGCTCCATCCTAATCCACAGCGCATCCTCCACAAGATCCACATACACCGCCTCCATCCCCAACACATTCTCATGTCCATGTCCATGTCCATATCCATTCCCATCCCCATGTCCATGTCCCTCCTCCCCCAACCTCCTCATCAACCCCAACTCCCTCTCCAAATCCACAAGCTTCGGCGACCCAGTCGGCAAAATCGTCACGACCTTAATCGCCACGACCGTCGTGCGCCCGTTCGCCAAATCCTCCGCATCGCGCGCCTTAACGCGCCGCGGGAGCCGAAGACTCGCGATCGAGGCCGAAGGCGCAAGACGCGCGGCAAAGACGGACCCAGAGTCGCCTTCGGCGATTTCTTGCAGATCGAGGTAGAATTCCCGGGGGTCGATGGAGTCGTCGATGAATTCTTCGAGGGGCTTGACGACTTCGGAGAGCCAGCCGCGGTACCGGTGGAAGGGGGAGTGGGGGGTCGTGCTGGAGAGTGGGGTTGTGGTTGAAAGTCTGGATGTTGTTGATGCCGGCACGGGGGCGGGCACGGGGACGGGGGGGATGGGGATGGAGGGGGGTAGGTGATGTGGGAGGGAGGGAGGGGGAACATCGTCGGGTGATATAACGATCCGCGGACGCGGCGCAGGCTCAGTATTCTGAACCTGTTTCATCGCATGATCCTCCTCATCCTCCTCATCATCTGATTCCGGCGGGTACACACCACGCACCACCTCCCTCTCCCTCTCCCTCTCCCTCTCCTTCATTTGCATTTGCATCTGCATCTGCGGAGGTCCAAACTCCCCACCCGCATTACTATCAGGCGTCCTCCCCCCCTCCCAATAATACACCAACGACGAATCCAATCCCCTCTCCACATCCCTCTCCGAATCCACATCCACATCCGTCACAGGCGTACTATGCTCATTCTCATTCTCACTTCCACTCGTGCTCCCGGACCCGGACCCAGACCCAGACCCGGAGTCTTCAGAGCTAAACGTACTGCTCAGCGGAGAAGACGACGATGAATGCACGGGCGCGGGCGCGGGCGGCGTGGGTCTCGTTGGCTTCGGTGGAGGTGGAACTTGGGGATGAACAACGTGAGATTGAACTTGAACCTGAAGCTGAGGTAGAGCACCAGCAGCCTCCGCCTCCGCCCCAACCTCCGCCTCAGCCTCAGCCTCCTCCCTCCTCTCAACGACCGGACTCCTCCCAACAACATACCTCCCCACTCTCCTCACAACACTCACGCTCCGCGCCACACTAATCGTCACAGGCTCCGGCTCAGCAAGGACCGTACTCGTGCTGCTCCGGCTCGATTCTCTCTTTCCTCCCTCTCCTCCTCCTTGTCCTTGTCCTTGTCCTTGTCCGTGTCCCGCTCCATGCACACCCTCAACCGTCAACGTCTCGCCCATCCCCCTACGCGCATTCTGAGGACGCAAAAGACCCTCAATGTCGTCCCAAAGCGGCGAAGCTCGTAGCACCTCTCCTTCCCCTTCCCCTTCCCCTTCCACACGCCCACCCTCCTCATCCTCATCCTCATCCTCACCCCCTTCCCTCGTCCTCATCCCCTCCTGTCTCCCCATCTGCGAACTCTCCCTCTCATGTTCATCTCCCTCCCCCTCTCCCTCCCCATCCACATAATCATCCTCATCCCAACTCGTCGCAGCAGGATCATACCGCGCCGTCACAGCCGGCTCAACAACAGACGACGACGGCTCCTCTTCTCCCTCTCCCTCTCCCTCTCTCCTACCCTCTCTCACATCCCCATCCTCATCTTCATCATCGAACCCATTGCTCGTATACCTCACGTTGACATTAAGCGGCGGGACCAAACTCCCCTTCCTTCCCTGTACCGCTCCTTGTCCTTGTCCCTTCGCTTGCTGCTCCTGCTGCTGCTTCATCGCCTGCTCACTAGCCCTCCGTTCCTCCACAGCCCTCTTATAATAATCCCTATTCGTCAACGGCGTCTCCTTCCCACCTACTCCAACCCCCACCCCCACCCCCACCTCCTGCGCACTCGCAAACACGCCCCCATACCCACCGCCATACCCACTCGCACTCGCACTCGCACTCGTGCCCCCACTCGCGGTCGATATCCCCGAAAGCAGCGCCTCGCCCCACGACGTCAGATCCGTGCTGTCCTTCGATTTGTGCAGCGACAAACGAGGCGGGAGCGCCGTCAGGCGTTTGCGGAGCGTGTCTGTGTCCGTAGAGGACGAGGACGAGGACGAGGTGGTGCTGGAAGAAGAAGAAGAGGTGGAGGCGGTGGAGGGCGGGCGTGTTAGGGGTGTGTCGGGCGTTGTGGTGCCTCGTGTTGAGGTGTCGTTTGTGGAGGTTGAGGTTGAGGTGGTGGATGTTGGGGAGGGTGAGGTGGTTGGTGTTGGGGTGTTGGTGTCGGAGTGTGTGGTTATGTTCGTGGTCGTAGGTGGTGTTCTTTGATGAGACGAGGAAGCCGGTGGGACGTGCGACGCGTCAGAGCCAAGTCCACGGTACCTCTGCGTCTGAGGCGTCATTTCGGGCGTAGGGGGCGCTCGTGTCGCCGGGGACGTGCCGTTCTGCGTCTGCAGTTGAAGGCGCTTCTCAACGGGGTACGCCACGCCGTTTGGATACGGTACGCCCGAGACGTACGACGGGGGCGGGGAGGCCGTCGGGGGCTCGTTGGTGATATGGAACTGGAACGGCCATCTAGGGGGCGTTATTGGTCGTTGAAGGGGTGGAGGCGACGGCCCGCGGATGGATGTAGATGGAGATCCTGATGTAACTGTAGCGATTGACGGTGCCTCTTGGATGAAGCTGGTGACGCTCGTGCTCGTAGCGTGGGAGAGAACCGAGGTGGCCATAGATGCAATCGACGATGTGGGATGGTGATTGTGGTCGTGGACCTGATGGTTGTCGAACGCGCCCTGGCGCGGGTGTAATTGCGGCGGGGACATTCTGGGCGTTGGGAGGCCAATCGGCGAGGTCACGCTCGGGATGGGCGGGTGCATTGGGGGAGGAGAGGGGCTGTCGGAGAATTGGCCGCGCCGGAGGGAGGTCGTTCGGGGATTGGGGTGCGCTAGGACCGGGTCGGTGGCGGAGTACGCGGGCGAGTCGGGGCGGTTGGAGTAGAGATACTGCAAGCCAGGCGAACGCGCGGCGTGGCGTCGGTTTTGGATTTCGATGATTTCTTCCTCGGTGAAGCCTGCGTTGGCGAGGTTGGCCGTCCATGTCGGCGGCATACCCGTGAATCTGCAACGGGTCAGCGAGAACAATAGAAAATATGAAGAAATGTACCCTTCGTCGACGTGGATGTTGTGCTAGACAGGGAATAAGCATAGGAGTAACAGACAAACGTAGTAGACTTGCCGAGAAATTCCAGGGATACGAAATGCCCTCGTCCCCCGTCGGGGGACTCTGACTCGTAGTCGACTCCGTACTACCTTTCTTCTTTCCAAACCTAAAGAACCCACGCTTCTTCTGCGGATTCGAAGGGACAGGTGGCACGCCTTCGGGGGTCGAGAACGAGCGCGACGAGGGCATATCAGACAACAGCGACGTCGCCGACCTGTTCATCGGGGAGAGCGGGCTCTCTGGGACGAGAGACGCAAAGGAGCGGTTGTGGGCGAGAGAGTAGTAGCTGCCGTCCTTGGGAGGCGGTGGCGGCGGCTTGCTGGGGCTGCTGCTGCTGAACTTGAACGCCTTGAGTGTCGTGGAGAAGCGGGAAGCCTTGGTCGAAGACGCGCTGTTGGTGCTTGCTGCCATCAAGCCAATTACAGATGCATCAGCCGCCTGTCTATCTGTATTGTTCTTCTAGGAAATCACGTCGTCGTCGTCGCGGTCGTCGTTGCTGTCGGCGTCGTCGTCGTCGTCGTCGTCTACGCTGCTGAGCACTTCTGAGCGAAATGAACGGCAGTGTTTGATCTTGTTGTCCTGCTCTCTTGTTGGCACGTGGCAATATTCAGGCCAGCAAGCGCTCGTGTTGTTCCAGCCCGAATGCGCTCCTTATAATCGCATAACTCGCGTCGACGCGTGCCATCTCGACTTAAATAATTTGAATCAATACTATTCCACCTTGAAGCTTGAAGCTTTGAAGCTCGAGCCTAATACTTACTTAGCTACTACTCGCCCACCCTCAAGCCCATGGTTATGATAATTTTAAAGTTACGCCATACCAATGCCATCGCCACCATCGCCACCACCACCACCAGTCTATCCTTGTCACTGTCAGAATCAAATCCTCCTCCCCAACTACCATCACACCCGTGTCGATGCATATCCATCTTTGATGCCCAATTGCAAGGCTCCCCTTACAACCCTTGGATAGAACCCATCTAATCACCGATTCTAGATCCATATTCGACTCGTCACTCTCCTCCTATCTGGTATCAGTAATTGCAATTGCGACCGACATCGTCAATAAATCTACGAAGCTGATGGTCGTTATCTCGTTGTCGCCCTCCCCACGTGCACCCTCCCCATGACTCCCTGCGTCGTCCTCGTCCTCGTCAAATCAGATTCTGAACCCTCAGTTCGTCAGTCTTGATAGATATACCCCAGATCCCCCTTCATCCGACTTAACGGTACACTTATCAACCTCAAATCGATACACATCACAACCTCATAGCTCACACGCACCGTGGTCCGTCCCCCTCCCTCCCTCCCTCACCAAACACCCACATCACTGCGCGCGCTCGTTCGATCCGAGCGCGGGACAGATAAAAAGGATGAAAGTTGTCATCCTAGTCTTTTAGTACTCCTAGGCTGGCTCTTTTGAACGATACACGGTTTTCATTGATACATACCAACAACGCGTTAGCTCACCCGTCTATCCTCTCTTCAACTATCATTCAATATTCAATGATCAACGTTCAACACCCACGTCGCTGCGCGTGCTCGTTCGACCCGAGCACGGGGTAAATAATGCCACAATCGTGTTGTAATTTCAAGAAGTTTTTTTCTTCCCAGTCAGCTCAGCACACCCACCTTTCGAATGATACACGGTCCTCATTAATACATACCAACAACGCGTTAGCTCAGCCGTGGATTCTTCCCTCCTTTGAGCCATTCAACACCCACATCGCTGCGCGCGTTCGTTCGACCCGAGCGTGGGCAGATACATTGCTTGGTTTTAAGTATGATCCTTTTTCCCTAGTCCGAGTTGACTCAGTATCCCCCCTACATAGGCCGGCCCTTTCAAACGATACATGGTTCTCGTTGGTCCGTACAGACAACGCGTTAGCTCACCCGCACCGCATCCCTCCTTCAAATTCAATCCAACACTCACATCGCTGCACGCGCTCGTTCGACCCGAGCACGGGGCAGATTAGTTGGGTATCTATATCTGGGTTTATAGTTTTCTCTTCCCTGGCCAGCTCAGAATCCCCCGAGGCTGGCCCTTTTGAACAATACACGGTCCTCATTGATACCTACCAACAATGCGTGAGCTCACCCGCACCGTATCCCTCCTTAAGTGTAATTCAACGCCCACATTGCTGCGTGTGCTCGTTCGATCCGAGCGCGGGGTAGATTATGTAGTTGGTGCTTGCAAAGGTTTTTCTTTCCGGACCAGTAGCTCAGCACACCCACCTTTCGAACGATACACGGTCCTCATTAATACATACCAACAACGCGTTGGCTTACCTGCCTATCCTTCCCTCCTTCGAGCCATTCAACACTCACGTCGCTGCACGCGCTCGTTCGACCCGAGCGTGGGCAGATAAGTCGCCTGGGTTTTGATTTTAAGTATTATTTCTTTCTTCCCTAGTCGACTCAGCATTTATCCTACATAGGCTGGCCCTTTTGAACGATACGTGGTGTTCATTGATACATACCAACAACGTGTTAGCTCGCTCGTGGATTCTTCCCACCTTCGAGCCATTCAACGTTCACGTCGCTGCGTGTGCTCGTTCGACCCGAGCGCAGGCAGATACTGTAGCATCTAGACAAATTTCTTCTTCCCTAGTTTTACCCTACATAGGCTGGCCCTTCGAACGATACATGGTCCTCATTGATAATCACCAACAACGTGTTAGCTCACCCGCACCGTATCCCTCCTTAAGTGTGATTCAACACCCAAATTGCTCCCTGTGCTCGTTCGATCCGAGCGTGGGCAGATAAGTCGCCTGGGTTTTGATTTTAAGTATTATTTCTTTCTTCCCTAGTCGACTCAGCATTTATCCTACATAGGCTGGCCCTTTTGAATGATACACGGTCCTCATTGATACCTACCAACAACGCGTTAGCTCACCCGCACCGTATCCCTCCTTCAAGTGTGATTCAACACCCACGTTGCTGCGCGTGCTCGTTCGACCCGAGCGTGGGCAGATACATTGCCTGGTTTTAAGTATGATCTTTTTTCCGTCCGAGTTGACTCAGTATCCGCCCTAGATAGGCTGGCCCTTTCGAACGATACACGGTCCTCATTGATACATACCAGCAACGCGTTAGCTCACCTGCCTATCCTTCCCTTCTTCGAGCCATTCAACGCTCACATCGCTGCACGCGCTCGTTCGACCCGAGCGTGGGCAGATAGATTCCAAGTATTAGTAGGATTTCTTTTCCCCTAGTCCATTTACTTTACATAGGCTGTCCCTTCGAACGATACATGGTCCTCATTGATACATACCAACAACGCGTTGGCTTACCCGTCTATCCTCTCTCCAACTGTCATTCAATATTCAACACTCACGTTGTTGCGCGCACTCGTTCGACCCGAGCGTGGGCAGATAGGTTGCCGTAAGTATGATTTCTTTTTCCCTAGTCCGAGTTGATTCAGT
>JAGGAR010024007.1:0-58857 GCA_017657315.1 Termitomyces sp. K1Ag
TGAGGGTTAAGAAGTGCGTTGCCAACTTTGTGTTCCGTGCTTAAATCGACTAACGCGAATCTAGCATGCTTCCTCGCGGCAAACCCGTTCAAATCATTCTCTTCTCCGCTACATTCCCCGACAATGTCCGTACCTATTCTGCGAAGTTTGCGCCGAATGCGAACAAGATCGAGCTTCAAAAGAACGAGCTTAGCGTCGATAATATCCGGCAATTCTACATGGATTGCAAGAGCGAAGACCACAAGTACGACGTTCTGGTGTCGCTATATCATCTCTTGACAATTGGTCAGAGTATCATCTTCTGCCAAGTAATATCTTCTCCACCCCAACCTGTTGATTAAATTAACCCATAAAATAGTACCGAAGCACAGCGGACCGAATCGCCGAGCGCATGACTGCAGAGGGTCACAAAGTAGCCTCGTTACATGGTGCCAAAGATGCTGCTGAACGTGACGCCATCATCGACCGTTTCCGCGAAGGTAAAGACAAGGTGAGTATGCATATTGACACACGAAAGGTATAGAGGCTGAAAGCAGATATCACAGGTCTTGATCACAACAAATGTCATTGCCCGCGGTATCGATATTCTCCAAGTCAACATGGTCGTCAACTACGATATGCCATTGATGAATGAACGTGACAAGACCGCCGACGAGCGACCTGATATTGAGACCTACATCCACAGAATTGGCATGTTGTTTTTCCTTTCCACTGTCCTCAAGAGATTGCTTATATGTCTGAATTTGCAGGACGTACAGGTCGCTTCGGGAGGAAAGGGATATCGATCAACTTCGTTCATGACAAGAAAACTTGGATGCAGATGGACCAAATTGAAAAAGCGCTTGGGAAATCAATTGTTCGAATTGAAACGAATGATATTGATCAGATGGAAAAGGTGCGTGGCTTGTAGTCATGTTTTCTGCGCGGACACTGAATGAATGTACCCTGAATAGAACATGAAGAAAGCACTCAAGTAATAACGCCATTGATCAATCTACATATCCCCTTTTGCGATTTGTTACCTTACTCTTATTGTACCTCGCTGTCCTTTTTTCTGAATTTATTCTGTTTTGTGGAAGAGCATACCTCCCTTGGCCTGGATATTCGAGCCTCCCACATATCGGCTTCTTCCAAACACGTCTCACAAGTCAAGGAACTGTTGACGAAAGCAAATTCTATTATATGTACAGGGTGATATTGTGGATATGTGTGTATGTATGTAATGGTCGGGGAATCTATAGGCTCAATTGCGATGAAGTAGTAAATGCGACGACGAAATTATCCAGTGAAAAAGTATCAATAGCAAACTATGGGTAGACAGGTAAAGCAACACCTCAAGACGACTTGGAAGCCTGAGCAAAAGCAACCGCGACAGTCTAGAAAAATAATCTCGTGAGCACAATGTGCGATTGATAGAATATTTGATGAACATACCTCAGAATGGCTCAATGAAATGAGGATCTTGTTCACTCCTTTTGCCTGGGCCTGAGTTTTGGCATCGTTATGTAAGGTCACGGTAGGAGCACCAGTTTCCGGATCGTTCAAGATCTCAATGTCCCGCATGGAAGCAGCTGCTCCCTTCGACTTAACGCCGAGAGACTTGAAGACAGCCTCCTTACCCGCCCAACGCGCAGCGAACGACGAAGGAGGCGAAGGTTGCGCTTGACAGTAGGCAACCTCAGCGTCAGTGAAGTTACGCGTGACAAAGGTGAGGTTGTGCGAAGGTACGGCCGAGATAAGCTCTAAGAGTGAAAAACAATGAATTGGATGAGCATGACGAAGAAAACTCAAGAAACCAACCTTGATCGACGCCGACGCCAACAAAGGTTTCTGCAATATGGTCGCTGAGCCCTCCAGCTTCGACGATATCAGTAATGGCTTTGACGTTTGTAGTGTCGAGAGGGACTTCAGTGGCCAACTTGCCCCTGAAAGAGTATTCGCCCGTCTTCGGGTCGAGTGTTGCCCTTGCCAAGGAGTTGAGCAAGACCTTGCCTTCCATGTCGCCGAGGTAAGGAGGGTGCTCTTTGATCTTGACCAGTGAGTTATTGATCATCATCTCACTCATAGCTTTATAGGACTCCAGCGATCGAGCATGATTGCGTCTTTTGTACTCCTGGTAGTAGCTCGGCTCGATAGCACCAAAGAGGTAGCGAGGGTGGAGAACGAGAGCTGTACCACCGACTTGACCGAAGCCGAACGACGACTGGATAATATGGTTCATTGGGAACGCTCTTATTCAAAGGAGTTGAACTTACCATGACTCCAGCGCGGATACCGTCGGTATGAATGGACCTTGAAGGGAACACAAGGAACGTACGATCCTGGAAGTGGGAATCGATGTTGCTGATCTTTTTAAGCACAGAACTTTCTTCGCTTTTAAGAAGACAACTCACTCGCTATTACGATTGCCAGGTACAATGCCGGTTATGACGGTCTGAAGCAAGCCACTCATTTGCCAAGCAGCAGAACCACCCTTTGCATGTCCTAGGAGACTCTTCTGGGCCATAATCGGCACGGCATTCCCGGGTGTACGAGAGATCGTCTTGAAGACATCGTTCCAAATCTTCGTCTCATTCTCCTCCTGCAAAATTAATTGTGAGCCGTATTGCAAAAGACACAGACAAGCAAGAAAACATACGTTCGCATTTGTACTGGTGCCGTGGATGGACAACACACCAATATCATCGGCTGTCAAGCCCCAAATGGCTAACGCGCGACGAAGAGGAGCAATGCGAGGATCGCTGCCCTCCAGCATCCCATACATGGCAAGTGCATCCTTCTCTTGTTGTGACGCCTCCTTCTCAATGTTGGCCACTCTGACCGCAAAGTATTCCTCGTCAACAGTTTCACCTTGGGACCTCCGGAAGGTGAGCTCTTCTTGAAGTTGGGCATGTTCATGGGTCAACCATTGCGATATTTGTGTGCGACGGAAAGCGAGTTGGCGGGAACGGTAAGCAACATCGAGGATGGGAAGAGGATGTTTCGAGGCGACCTCACGAGCCACAGTCAGAGCACCGCGGCCAGGGGCGGGGACAGAGCGACCAGCTTTATCACTAAGTTCACGGATGGCAATTAAAACATGAGTTAGAAAGAGAAGAGACAAAACTTACGTGGACGTTGACGTAAAGGCAAGGACGCCACGAATCGGTGCACCAAGCTCAAGCGCCGTCTTTGCATTCATGATAATGTGAACACCAGTGCCCTGAGCCTCCATGAACTGGAAATGCAAGGTTGGTAAAAATGAAGGAGTTCATAGAGTAATGGACTTACTCCTGCACGAGAGGATGTGGCGGGGCGAGACATCTCAGTCGGCTCGCGACCCATCGCAAATTCAGTTTCAGCGTTGCTCGTGGCCTTCATGTTGGCGAACTCGTAAGACCCTTCTTCACTGATATCGTCGAAACCACCAGCGATCATGACCTTCGCCTTCTTGGACAGGATGGTGTCACAGGCAATCTCCAATGATTGAAGAGCAGTAGCACTAGAAAAGCCGTGAGATAATAGGAAGAAAGGACTAATGATATGACGTACCAAGCCCCAACGGGAATCTTAACGGGACCACTGGAGGACATTAGCAGCAGATTGACCCAGCCCGCAGTTGTATTAATAAAGCTAGTCATCGAAGTCAGTCGTGCAAAGTAATAGAATTACCAGAGGAACATACGTCTCTTGGAGGATGTCGTTTTGGACATCACGCTCGTCGCGACGGTCCTTGAACATCTTCGCCATACTCGTGACACCACCCATTCCACTGCCAAGCGATGTTCCGACTTCTGATGGATGCATGTGCTTATAGAGCTCGTAAGGATCAGTAATGCCGGACATGTTAAGGGCTTCTGCAGTGCAAACGAGAGCCCAAAGAGTGGCACGATCCGTTTGTGCAATGATATCATCAGGAATTCCGTAGCGTCCAGCGTCCCAACCGGTCGGGACCTGAGCAGCGACAGTACGACTGAACTTGAACGCTTTGGGAACGAAGATGCAGGCTCCCTTCTTCAATTTCGCGAACCATTGCCCGCCTTCGCCCGCCCAGATGTCGCACTTCTCACCATGCTGGAGCTTGAACTTGTGAGCTTCCGATTCCGCAACCTCAATTGGCTCGAGATCGTGGATGAGCTCAATCGCTTGATTGAAGACCTTTTTGTTAGGGTCATAGCCGCGGAAGAGCTCGGGCTCTGGGGTGGAGGAGTTAGCTCAGAACAACGACAGTCCAAAAAAAATATTTCACCGATCAATCGAATACCGGCGTGAGCCAAGATCTCCTTCTCGTAACGACCCTTGACATCTTTGTCGTCCACAGGTTCAGCTGTCTTGCTGTCGACCCAGCCAACGTAGAGGGAACCATCCTTGAGACGCCCATTGAAGTGCTTGATAAAGCCCATCATCCAAGCCATCTCGATACACCCCTCGATAGTGAACTCTCCGCGCGCTTCCATCTCCCAACGTGTGCGCGCACTGCCCCAAGGTCCGACTTCGGCAAATCCAGTAACGACGACAACTTTCTCCAAGTCGATCAAGCCACGAAGGTGTGCGAGGTCGCTCAACGACTCATTGGACTCGAGGGTTGGGAAGTTGAATTGGAAATTGGCGCGTGGAAGGACGTCTACAGTTTGGAGTAAGCGTTCAGCTTCAGCTCCATTGACGACCTTGAAATCGGCAGCATTGTCACGGGCAATAGCGCGGCGAAGATCAGCCTTTTTATTAAGAGTCGTCCGGATGCGCCCTGTGATATCAGCGAGATCGGGAAGTTTATCCATGCCTCCATTAAGATCAGCCCAGATCGGCTCAACCTGAGTGATGCTAAAGAGCAGAGGGTGCATCAGGCCAAGGATATTGAAAGCCATTTCCTTCGCCGAGAAAGTGCGGACACCATAACCCTCGAGTTCATGAGCGACGATGTTCGTGGGGCCCATCAGACCAGTGCCACGAGTCCAACTGGAAATATATCAAATTGTGCACGAAACAGTGAAGTGAAAAAATACTCACCCAATAACGGCGCCTGCGAGACAGAGATATTCACCCCAGCTCTCTGAGCTCCAACGCTGGAAAAGCGTCTCCAAGGAAATCTTCGACTCAGAGTAGAGGCCGTCATTTCCAAAGAGGCCGTGGTTTGGCGAGAGGGGAAGAATGACCTGAGTGGGACGAGTGACAAAGTGGCGGCTTGCCTTCTTTGTCTTAACGGCGCCAAGGATGCGGAGAAGGTTGACAAGCATCATCCTGTGCGCAAGTTCAGATCTGTCGTCAAGGCCATCAATCTCGCGGCCATTCTCTGGAATGCCAGCGAAGGGAATGATGTAGTCTAGATCCATGCCAAGGTTTGCATACACGTAGTCGACGAGCGCCTCAACGTCTTGCTTGGAGGCCTGATTGAACGGCACAACGTCAAGGGAAGAACCACGACTGCCGAAGGAGTGGAAAATAGACTGGTAGTACTCCACAGTTTTGCGACTGTAACTGGACGTGGTGATGACGACGTGAGCTCCGCCAGAAAGAAGACCTTTGACAATCTCGATGCCGATCGAGCCCTTCCCAACACCAGTTAATAATGCGTTCTTATCCTGGAAAGTGGTACCAGAGGTGGCAATCTCGTGCAGAATATCGAGGTAGACACCGGTGAGATTGCTGCTATATTCCCAATTCGATCCGACCTTTCGTTTCAGATGAAGGAGAGGGACTTTGTCAGCAGTGACAGGCATGATGTTCGCAAGTTGGGGACGGAGGAATTGCGACGAGGAACGGCGGTTTCTTGGGGTCAGTCGAGATCTGGTATCAGGGCCCTTGCGCAGAGATCGCACGACACCCTCGTAAAGAGCTTTAATACGGTTCTTCTGTTCTTGACTAATGGCAGGCTGAGACTTGACGACTGTCCAAAGTCTGAGGACATCATCCTGGACTTTCTGGATGTTGATCGCCCCCGAAACGGCGTCGCCGCTAGCCATTTCTTCGACATAGGCCTCAAGTTTGCGAACGTTTTCACGGACAACCTCGGAATAGACAATGTCTCCTTTGTCAGTTACTTCCGTGTGAGGAGCCGTGGGGAACGTGACTGTGGCAGACGTTTGATCAGGATTTCAGAACAAGAGAGGAGTGACATACCATCTTTGTAAACCGGAGGTTTGCCAATAACCTCGCGAGTGTTGTCAATAAGCCTCTGACCGAACTCCTTGGCAAGTTTGTAGGTATCGCCCTTTGAAGGGTCGCACTGATCGATGTGGTACTGCATGTAAGCGAGCAGTTCGGGGTCAGCTCTGTTGAGGATAGCGATGCAACGAGCGGTAATTTCGCGGTCGACGGTCGTCAGACGTCCAAAAATTATGTCGTAGTACATGAGGAGAGCATCTTGGCGTACCCAGTTCCAGGACGAGTCGAAATGGCGGACCTTGAGCGGATCGAAACGGGGTTGAATGCCTTCAATATAGGTGTCGCCGTGTTCCCTAGTGATACTATCCAATTTAGCTTGAAGAGCAGTCGAAGTTGCCTTCTCTCGGTCAAATGCGATTTCGCCAGCACGCGAGTCGCGTCCCAGGTATCGCATATACAACTCCACATGCTGTGCTGCGAAGCGCTGCTGGTCGGCTTGGAATTTGAGGAATTCTTCACTGTTGATGGTGACACCCCCAGCGCTGCCACCGGCGGCGCCAGCAGCAGGTGCAGAGAGAGAGATCCCGGAGCGTTGCGCATAAATGGACACGATCCCATCAAGCCAGGTCTTTGCCTCAGCCTCGGAACCAAGACGCTTGGCAGGCTCGAAGGTAGTAGCGAGAAGGAGGACACCATCAGCACGTGAGGAACCTAAGCCCCAAGCCTTTGCAAGATGCATCTTCATTGCGGAAACATTGAAACCACCAGGCATCTTCCCACCGATAACGCGAGAGATGAGGCCATTGCTGTACTTGCCAAGAGTGCCATTGAATCCTGACGAAAGGCCGGCAGCAAGCTCTTCAAGAGGAAGTTCCTCACCCTTCTCAGGGGCAGAGGTGAATTCTTGCTGCAAATCACCGAGAATCTCGTTTTGAAGGGTCGACTTGCCGCCGACGAGGTCCTTGATAGACTTAGAAAGAGGAATCTCGTCAACGCGTTTCTTGAGCTTCTGGGCAACAACAACAGTGAGGATCTCGAGGGCTTTGATGGGAACGTCCTCAATCGCAGCTACAGGACCCGACACAGGAGCGGCGGCAGCAACGGGAGCAGAAATTGCAGCAGCAATTGTGGCACTTGGAGCAGGGGACTCGGAAACGATATCAGCCGCAGGTGCCTCGGGTTCGTCCTCGTATTGATAGTAAATCTCCTTCACGTTCTTTGAATGGCACAGAATGGTCCTCGTTCGGCTGACAGAGTCATCGCTGGTCTCATATTTCGCCTTGAGAGTGCGCGTCGCCATACCCGTGAGGGTTGGGGAAGGGCCCAATTCAATGAAACGTTCAAACTGGAACTCAATGAAGAGACGGTCCTGGGTCTCGATCCAGCGCACGGGGGAGGCGAACTGATAGGCGAGAAGCTCGACAAGGATGATATACGCAAGCTTCTGACGTTGCTCAGCACTAGCCCAGTTCTCCTGGTCCCACTTCTTGAGGACCTTGTCGAGGCGAGGCGAGGACGTTTGATCATAGATAACCTGTGCATATTCCTTGGAGACCTCGAAGGGCTTTGCAATGAGGTTGGGGATGTACTTCCCAATCAGCATGTCAGGATCCAAGTGCGTCGGGTTGATCTTCTTCGAGAGGTCTGGTAACACTTAGATGTAGATTCTGTCAGAAAATCAAAATCGACTTACAAGCACGGAAAGGCATCACGCCGGCCCAGAGGTACCTCGAATGGAATGGCACATCAATTCCAGGCAAGGGGATGGTTGCGAATCCACGCTCGAGTTTGATGTATCCTTCGGCCTTTTGTTGCTCGGAAGCCTTTTCGAAGCATGATTTGACAATGTCCCCAAGCATCTCCTTGACCTTTTCAACACTGAAGGTCTCCGTCAACTGGTAGACCCAAATAAGCTATTCAGTAGAACTTCATATACCGAAATAAACGTACTTTTGCGATGTCGATTTTCTGAAGTTTCAAATAGTTCAATACATTGGTCATCGTTTGCAGAGCAACAAGTTCTCCGGCACAAACATATTGTTGGCCCTAAAATTTGAATAAATGAGTTTACGCAGACAAAGTCAATGAAGACCACTTACCTCCACGTTGTAATTGACAATTTCCAAGAGAGAGCCAGTAATGACTGCGATGCTGTCAACGACCTCACGGAGGGCAGCGTCGGTGAAGGTTTTGGAGATGCGGCTAGGGTTGACGGCACACATGGCGTAGTTCGAACGGTTCTCGGAATCCCGCTCGACAGCCCGTTGCATGGTGATACCGCGATAGAAGACAACATCAACGAGAGCAGAAATGGGAAGGACATCGGCGATCGACGCTAGAGCAGAGTACTCGCCTAGAGAGTGACCAGCGAAGGCACAATCTCTCTGAACGAATCCTTTGGATCGCATATCCTCGAATGCAGCTTTCTCTGTAACAACGAGTGCAATCTGAGCAAACTGTGTTGCGAAGAGGAGGCCAGAAGGATGGCTGAAAGTGTATTTCTGAGTGCGAACGTCGATGTCAGCAAAGAGAGGAAGCGTCTTGATATTACCGTCTTTGTCCATGGCATCATAAGACATATCCATGTAACGCTGACGGATGGCCTGGCCTTTAATACCACCGAAGTGAACAGTCTTCGTCTTAGGATTATCCTTGACAATTTCCACGATAGAGAAGCCATAAACAGCGAGAAGATGAGCATCTGCACCTTCCCAAACGGCACGGGCGGCAGGTGAACTGTTGTAGAGGTCCATGCCCATGCCAGGCTCTTGGGATCCTTGGCCAGTAAAAACGTAGACAGTATTGGGTTGTTTAACCTCGGCCGAGCCATCGAGGACCTTCTCGCCTCGACCGTTGAATGTCTCGACTTTGACGACGATGTTACCATCGCGCATACCGGTGTGGCGAACCTTGACAGTGAGCTCATCATTGGGGATTACCATGCCAACAAAAGAGACATTATAACTGTTTCAAAATCCATAAGTATAAATCAAAACACCGGGGAAATAAACTACACTCACGCTAGGACACGGTCCGGATGACCTTGGGCAACAACGTTTTCAACATAACGGCGGGTCGCAGCGCTGGACCACAGGCCGTGCGTAATGGTAGCGGGTAGAGAGGCGTAATCAGCAAAGTAGGGGTTGATGTGAATCGGGTTAAAATCGCCGGAGATCTTTGAGTATGGCTCGTTGGTGAGTGGTGCATTGAAAACGGTAGAACCATGCGTGTTGGTCAAGGTGTAGCCCTCGTTGGGAAGAGGTGTGACCATACCAGTAGCAGAGCCATGACGCTGAACATAGGCAAGAACAGGATTGCCATGTGAATCGTCCTGCTGGTAATCGACGGAGCCAACTTTGACGAGGACCTTCAACTGGTTACGAACAAAAATGTCACCTGAGACAGCAACATTTCGGAAAGAGGACTTGTCCTTGAACGACATCTGAGAGCGAATGCGGAAAATGAGCGAAGTCCCGGCAACGAGAGGTGTGGATTCGTCAGTCCATTCAAACCACTCCTTGGATTGGAGAACACCAACAGCAGCGTCAGTGTCCAGAGGAACAGTGTAATCAGGCTCCTCAGTCATCTCAAAGGTGTTCTCGTAGTCGGTGAAGCGGCCACGATAGAGGAAAGCGGAAACGACTTCGATAACCTGTTCGCCACCACGGTAGACGTGACCTTTGACTTTGACAACTTTACCAGCATCAGTGTTGGTGACGGAGACGATGTAAGCTTTGGCTTTGCAGACATCGCCAACCTGGAGAGGACGAGCACCATTGACCATACGGAAACCATTTGACAAGTGGACAAGTTTGAGGAGATCGCCATCAATGTCAGCGGGGAAGATGGATTTCATAATTGCCTGCAAACAGTAGTGTCAGTCAAGTACAAATTCTCATGAACTAGATCACACACCTGCCAACCAGTAACAATGGCGAAGTCCATAGGCGCTTGCACGTTATCGTTGCGCACTGTCTTGAAGCTCTCGCCCTGATTACCCACGACGGCGCAGAATTGTTCGATGTCTGCAGCCTTGATGGTGACCTCGGGGCCATCAAAGGTCTCGCGAAGGTCGATGGCAGGGAGTGTCTCATCATCACCGTACCACAACTTCCAGTAGAACTCCTTGATACGGGTGTTGCGGTCTACTTCAACCTCGTGGATAGGAGCAAAGGCAGAAGAGGGTTTGTACTGGAACTGAAGGGAAAGGGGAACGGAAACGTCACGACGATCTTCGAACATCATCACATCAATTGCCTTAGTGTCAGGGGAGTACTTGATCTCCACGGCCTTGAAATCGTCCTTATGAGGACCATAGGAACGAGCGGCGCCGTAAAATGTAACGGAAGTGGGCGTGACGACGACTTTTTGTGCGGGGCGAGGAGCAAGGGCACGGCGAAGGGGGTTGTCGATGTATGAAGTACCTTGGACAATGGTAGGAGATGCGACAAGAGCCCGAAGCCAACTCAGTGTAGGGCCAGCCAGAGTCTCCAACCAAGCATCAGTTTCAGGGACAGTGCTGCCGATCTCATATGTGGTAAAGTTTGCACTCTCAGTACAACTCACACCAGGAAGTGATTGTGGAAGGGAGGCAGGCTGTGCTCCGAGATAATCAATAGTTGGGATAGTACTCGCGTCGTTGCTGTACTTGCGCTCAAGGAGACGTTGAATAAGGGCGTTGTTGATATTACCGAGGAGGTCCTTGATGGGCTCGTCCTTAACAATGGAACCTTTTACGGCGACAGGACCTTGCAGAATACAGACACGCTGAGGGTCCTGATCAAACACGGCCTCGATATCTTCCGCAGCCCACAACGAATCCTGACAACGTCATGAGCAACTGTAACGCCCTGAGCAAAATTAAACAAACCTTCTTGAACCATACCTCGAACGAGGCATCGAGAACCGGGATGAAGGGCACAGGTTTCTGACCAGGCCTCTGAGCAATGGCAAGGAAAAATGCGGTGTCTTCTGAAGCAAGGAGCTGCTGAGTCGCGAGAGGATACGCCTTGAAGAAGGTTTGGATGAAAGGAAGAGGATCGTCAAGGGAAATGTAAGACTGGAGAACGGACGGCTTGGCAGCAGAGCCGTTGACGCCAGCGAAGCGCTCTTCGATACGGCGGAGCCAGTCTCCAGTCAAGTTGCGCAGCGAAAGGTCGATCCAACGGTTCTCGTGCGACACAAACATCAACCTTGTCATCCGAAGGACAGTCTCTTCGTAAGTCATGTCAGTGAGATCAGTGGCGACGCTCCCATCCTTCTTCCATCCAAACCAAGGCTTGGCAAAGTCCTTATTGAGCTTCTCAATAACCTCGGCATGACGCTCCTTCAACCAAGCCACACGTTTCTCCTTGGGCAACTTGAAGACAGTGTCGTCAAACTCCTTCCAAAGCTTGACACCTCGGGTGGCGACCTTGTGGATGGGCTCGCCGAGCTCGGAACGAACAGTGAGGATACCGCCAGTAGGCTTGACGTAGGTACCTTCCCAGGCGGAGTCGTCGACGCCCGATGCAGCAACGATGAGATCCTTGACGGAAGGGCTGGTGTGTGCCTCCTTGGCGACCATGACGCGGGACGCAAAGAGGAAACCGTCGAATGGCATAGGCTGAACACCGAAGCGCTCGACGGACCAATCACCAGTCAGGTAAGGCCAGACATCATCTGCAGAACCGAAGCCAGAGCCAGCAACAAGGGAGATGTTGGGGTGACGGCGGATGGCACGGTAAGTAGAGAGGATCGGTTGATGGAAATCTTCAAACGAGTGGTGGCCTCCAGCACGACCACCAGTCCACTGCATAATGATGGGGAAGTCGGGGTTAGCAGCCGCGATGTTAACGACCTGGCGAATACCGTCGACGGAACCAGGCTTGAACGCGACGTGCTTAATTCCAGCGTTCTTCAAAGCCTCGATGATCTCAGCGGCTTTTTCAGTGGTGGGAATACCGGCAGCAACACAAAAACCTTCAATGGGCAGACCCTCCTTGCGCATCTCTTGCCACAAGGGGAACTGGAAACCAAATTGACGAGGATTGATGTAGAGGGAGTTGAGAGTGAGGCCGACACCAGCAGGAATGTTCTTCTGGATTTCAGCTACCTTGGCGCGGAGGGCAGCAGCGTTGTAGTGGCCACCACCAGCCAACTCAACGTGATAACCAGCATTGAGGACAGCACTGACAAATCCGCCCTTGACAGTGGAAGGAGTCATACCAGCAACCATGATGGGGGGCTTGCCCAAAAGACGAGAGAACGGGGTGTCGAGTTGGATAGTTCCATCACTAAGGTATGTTAGAAAAATCGAGTGTATGACCAAGTCACTACAACATACCTGGTGCGAACCAAACTCGGCGACCACTTCTTGCTCCACCAATCCTCGTATTTCACCTCAGTAGCACTGTACAGCTCCGCATCACCCTTACCACGATCTCCAGCAATGATAACACGCACGCCCCTCCCATCAAGGTTCCTTGCAGTAAGAGGGCCAATTCCACTCAAACCACCAGGACCAAAGTCGATAGCATGAGTGGCAGTGTCGGGGAAGTCGGTCGCCTTTGACCAATGGATAGGCAAAGTGAAGATCTGGTCGCAGAGTGAGCGCGTGATCGAAGTTGGCAAGGCACGCAAATCAGAGCCTGAACAGATACATATTTTAGAAACATGTTTTTACATTAACGGAAGTGATGTTTAAACTTACCATCCTCGGTATGATAAACGGGAATCTTGAGGTCTTTCGCTTGCCAGAGCTCCTCGCCTCCAAGATCTTCGTTGACGAGCTGCTCGGTCGCTCCCGCAAGGTATCCACTATGGTAGGGAACACCAACAACAAGGAATCGAACAGAGAATACTGGTTTGCGTTGGGAGTAGGGCGTCTTGCTCTGGTCTGCACCGCTAGGAGCGCGAACCTTCCTAAGGTTGGTCACAAGCCCGTGGAGAGCACGAGCAGGACCAGTTATAACAAAGGCACGAGGGCCGTTGTTGAGGGAAATATGAAGCTGCGAATTCTCGGGAAGGTGCACGTTGGTTTTCTTGAGATGACCTTCGACCTCCTTCAGGCTGAGGCCGGTGACCGACAACATAGGGCTGGGAGTACCCTCGCCACCTTCAATGGAGTCTTGGACAATGCTGGGTTCCAAAGACACAACGGGGAATGCTTTCTGGCCACGCAGACCGGAGTAGAAGAGCCACTTGAGGGCCTTGCGCGCATTTTCGGTAAATTCTTCAAAAGTCGCGGATGCGGAGATTGCGACAGCTGAAACTATGCCTTGGGAGTGGCCAGTAGCCCCGGATATACGCTCGCGAAGCTCCCCGGGAGTGAGATTGGATACTTTGCAAACCACAAGATATTGAACGAGCTGGGTCAGGCCGATCAACGGCAACGAGATGGGGATCGAAGCAAGGTATGCAACGGGAGGACGAATGGTAGGATCGGCGAGCCATGCGAGCACGTCGAGCCCGTGAGTATAATAAGTATATGCGGCTTGTTCCTCGGACAAAGGTACGAGAACTTCCTTCGTGACGGTCGCCAAGAATGGGGCAACGAAGGGCTTGTGAATGTCGTAAAGAGTTTGCAGTTCATCGAAATAGACTTCGTTGGTGCCTTGGCCACCGAATAACGCGTAAATTGACGCTTGTCCGGACGTCGCGGCAGACAAAAGAGCCGACGCGGGGCCCGCAGGAATATTAGCAACATTCTGGCTTTGAAGCGCTGCAATGGCTTTAAAATAGGCGGCGAGAACAGTCTTGCGAACCTCTGTATCAAATGCAGAGGTGAGTGTATGCACATCTTTAGTGGTCAGGTAGGAAGTGTTGAAAAACTTGAGCACGTTCAAGAGAAGAGACGTGCGAGCTGGTGTCGATTGGGGTTCTTCGTCAGTTTTGTCAGCAACAAAGCCAAGAAAGTTGGCGGCAAGCTCTACAGCTGCCTCATTTTCATTCTCGAGTTGGGCTGTCACGTCAACAGCGTCTAGTAGGGATTGGTTGTGCGTGAAGTCGTCCCGTAAGACTTCAGCAGCTATCCATTCATCGGGATTTGTAGATACGGGAACAGAAAGCTATAAAACGTGTTAGATATGTTTTTGCGGAGGCTTGCGTCACATACTCTAAGTTGTCCAAGCGTAAGGATTAGTGGACGAGTCGAGATATTTTGAGGAAGGACGGCGTCTCCGTTTGCAACCGCCATTCTGAAGAGGCTGGGAGACAGCTTTCCAGAAAAAACGACGGGAAAGGAGGTCTGCTGGGAGTCTCAAGTGAGAGTCCTAGTTAACCAAAAATTATATATGTATGACCCCAAACGTCTTCCCCAACGGAATTTTTAAATATCCGCACGTGACCGACGCGATCTCAATAATATTAATAATAAAATTGGCGCGTTGCCAGCGCGCTGTTTGCAGGGCTACTGACTTGCTCTTATTAACAGCCAACAACATCGCTTGCACCGTCGAGAACCATGAATGCTTGGGAACAACGTTCACATCCTCACATTCATGACCAACCATCTCCAACCATGCCTTTAACCTGCCTCTTCGGCACAATCTATTCCAACTTTATGGGGTCCACACGTCACTCCGCCATCAACAGAAGATGTATATACCTCGGGCATGTCTGATGACCTGAGTAAATTTACTCTTCACTAAGGGCCATAGCATGTCACTGTCATCCTCCAGTCCGCACCTCCTTCTCCACTTGACATATTTCTTGCACCCCTTCCCTGAAAAAAACAACATTGAATTCAATGAGTCCTCGGCGCCCTTCATATATACTCGTGGGCAACAAGGCGAGAAGCGCAAGCTGGGGTGTTATGAGATGATAGGTAAGGGTAGTACCCGGGGTTGATGAGTGCAGAGAGGTCGAAGCGCTGGGGTAAAAAAGATCACGCGGCGGCCGTATTGTCGTTGAGTCTTGAGGTGGGTCTATAGTTATTTCAGTTGGTATAAAAGAGTCTGGTGGTACAGTGGGGGGTGAAAGAGACGACGCCGAAGAATCCGATGGCGGTGGTGTCGTGGATAGTAATTGTCGCGCGCCAGCGGTCGCAGATCTGAAGGAGGTCCATGAGGGCCTATTAGATGTGAATGAAAAATGACATACTTGTACAGTGACCCAAACGAATTTAGCATTTGCAAATAGTCACAGCAGAGGTTAAATGTGGCAGAGTCGACCGGCGACGCATCTGTTGCAATGTATAACCTCGAGGTTGTATCAAATAGAAATGCCTTTGGCGATTGTGAGTTCTGCAAACCTTTGTCAGCTTGGGAAACGATATCCTGATGAGCAAACTCACAGCACAAAAGACATTAAGAAGATCTTCGAGATACGGAAGTGAGTCGATGAGTTTGTGAAGGACCTTCGAAAAGGCTTCATGTAAGGAATGGTCATAGACCGAAGTCAAGTGAAAATTAAGTTGAACTTGTTCATATTCTGCAGAAATATCCAGTAATCGATCAGAGACCCGCTCATGAATTTGCCTGAAATTCTCTGCAAAGGCACGTCAAACTTGCAAATGATGACAAAATTTGAGTCTGTACCGATTTTATCGTCTTCTTGGAGCTTCTCAGCCTTATGGACAAACACCTCCAAGCTCATATTGGGATTTTTTTCATACGCGGCAACAAGGAAATCTACGAGCCTAGATATTGGTTGGTTATAGAGGTCCTGAAAAGATGACGATGATGATGAAAGTCAGGTAACTCAGACGCGGAAGTGACTCACGCGAATATCAATCACAAAGATCATGGTAGCAAATTGGGAGAGCGGGGCGCCCAGTGTGTCAACAGTGATATTGCCAGGACAATCCCATATTTCAAGAGGAATAACCGAGCTGCAATCGCATAGATAAAGACGACGGATTATTTTTTCCAGATCAAGTAAAGCGCACTCGTATGTATGTTTCATTATGCGCATAGTCGTTTCCAGATAGAAGGTTTGCTTCGGCGGTAGCTGGTTGAAAAGAACCTGTTGGATTGATGTCTTGCCGGCTCTATAGGCAAACATTTATGAGTGACACGCCGAAACAAAAAAGAAGTTCACCTGCGCAATCCCAATAGTAGGATCTTTGTGCGAGCAGCACCATCAGTAGAAGAAGACGTCCCGTGGCCGTTCAACGGCGGCCTCTGTGCAATGGGAGTACTGGAGGAGGCTGCGGCATAAGAGGGAGGGACATTGACCATGATGGCAACTCCGAGTCAACCCCGTATTTGATCTTTGTGTGATCGTGACCTGACTTCCGATTTCCGATGCATTCATGTCTCGCACGCGCCATAATTAGCCCTGGCTAGGCACGTTCGTCGACATTTTGCAGGAATACCCTTCAAGACTTGATTTAAAACCCTCCAGAGGGCCTTCTGAGCTTCCGCTCGTTGTCTGTTGTCCACCATGAAGTTTGGAACAAAAATCAAGGTCGGTTGGTTGTCCATCATCCTATCTCCTCTTTGGTACCCACAGCGCACTCCCAGACGTCACTCTACACCGAATGGCGGCCATACTACCTGGACTACACAGCATTGAAGCGGATGCTCAAGGTGCGTGCTGTCCTTGTTGATTCAGACCTGTTCTAATATCACTCGTTCTGTCCAGGACCGCATGCTTGAAGGGGGATGGTCTGAGGAAGATGAAGAGCGCTTCACAACCTTTCTCGAGAGCGAACTGGATAAGATCCACGATTTCCAAAGGGACAAGGTATGTTGCTATTAACACGCTTCTTCAACCCTTCGTTCCGACCTTGATATCGTTCTCGAGTTCAACTAAGTAAACTTCCCAGACTTCTGAACTTGCCCGACGCATTGAAAATGCGGAAAAGGACGTAGAACGTTTTGTAGCCTCAGACCATGATCAGCCCCACGATTCTCATTCTTTGAGGACTTCCAGTGAAATAGAGGCTCAACATGCCGAAGATTATGGTCATGATGGAGGCTCGGACGATGATCTTTCGGACGACGAAGGAGAGTCTTTTGATGAACTCGAAGACCATTTCCACGAACTCGAAGAAGAGGTCGCCAACCTTGTCGCGGATGTTCACGATCTTGCTCTCTATACCAAGTTGAATATAACGGGCTTTATGAAAATTCTGAAGGTCCGCTTGTTATCAATTCTAGAACCGTATTATTGATCGTTCAACGTTATATAGAAACATGATGTACATTCTGACTTTCTCCATCGCGTGGCAGTTCCTTACGTCATTCCTAGAAACAAACGGGTCGTTCGTTGAAAGTAACTTTTGTGCAAGAATATCTTGAGAAACGACCATTTTACAAGTACAATTGGGACGCTTTGATTGTAAAGTTGTCGAAGCTCTACGACCTTGTCCGTACCAGGGGTAATCCTGTGCGCGGTGATTCTAGCGCAGGTGGAAACCAAAGCGCGTTCGTCAGACAGACGACCAAATACTGGGTATGTCACAGACAATCTGTCTCTATCTCCTGTAGTTTATCTACTGCCTGCGATCAGGTTCACCCTGACAATCTCGTACCGCTCAAGTTGGCCATACTGCGAAACCTTCCAGTGCTAGGTTCCTATCTATCGTGTCCACAGTCCACTCAACTTGCTGATTTTGGTATTAGTTTTTAATTCTGAAAAGGAGTTTGACCCTCGTGATTCTGGTGAGCATCATTTTCTAGCCAGGAAGGCACATTGATTGATCATTTCCAGCTATCACGTCGATCTATTTTGACAATGAAGATCTTGAATTGTACCTTGGACGTCTTGAGAAAACAGAGGGCGCAGAAGCTATTCGTCTCCGTTGGTACGGTGATGTCGACAATAAAACTGTCAGTCGTTTCTTTGACGATGGTTTGACCCCTCATATAATTTCTCTCTAGATCTACGTCGAACGTAAGACTCACCGCGAAGATTGGACCGGTGAAAAATCAGTCAAAGCCCGATTCCCCATTAAGGAACACCTCGTGAACGCGTTCCTTCGCGGAGAATATACTGTCGACGAAGAATTCCAGCAGCTTGTAGCCAAAGGCAAGAAGACTCAAGCAGAAGTGGATTCCATGATCCAATTGGCTAACGAGGTACAATATGCTATCCTGACACGGAAGCTTAAACCTGGTAAGTGATCTACACACAATCCAATTCTCCGTTTTGTATTTCGCTGATAATGATTCCCTGCCTAAGTGATGCGGTCTTTCTATAACCGCACTGCCTTTCAGCTTCCCGGAGATGCTCGTGTGCGCATCTCGCTCGACACTCAGTTGGCTCTCGTACGAGAGGATAACTGGGATGGCAGAATTCGTGCTGGAGATAATTGGCGTCGCACAGATATTGGGATCGACCATCCATTTGACCAAGTTTCTTCTGACGACAAAGAGCTCTTCAAGTATGGTCAACCTTTCTCGTCATTCTTGTTTTGTATTGACACATAATATCAGATATGGTGTCCTTGAAGTCAAATTGCAGACGCAACTTGGTCAGGAGCCTCCCAAGTGGGTGACGGACCTTGTGCAGTCTCACCTCGTAGAAGCTGTCCCTAAGTTCAGGTATGTCGTGTTCCCAATTCAGTTGTTTTCGACCCTATGCTCACATTATCGCATCAGTAAATTTATTCACGGATGCGCCACCTTACTCCCCAATCGTGTTGATCTCGTGCCATTCTGGCTCCCCCAGAGTATGCCCCTAGTGACTACAAACCCTTTCATTTCACTGATCTAATACTTTTCATCAGTGGACACAGACATTCTCAAACCCGACACGGGATATCTCACATTCATCGAGCGGCCTGGAACCTCATCTGCTCCTCCGTCAAGATCCCCCACTGAGCATCAAAGTTCCCCATCCGCCTCTACTCCAGATAATGCTTCTGTCACCTATGTAGAACCTGTGTCAGAAGGCGAAGACGATGACGAAATGAACATGCCCGCCAAAGACGAGGACAAGCGCACAGGCCTCAGCAGCGACGATGTAAAAGAGGCCGTTGCTTTCCGAGAGAAAATGTTGAAGGAAAGGCACGAGGAAGACAAAAGGCAAGGGAAAACTCCAGTTACAGATGCCAATGGCAGCGGCGAATCCAGCCACCCGCAATCACCTCCAAGGAAAGGTCTGGAT
The DNA here is from genome assembly GCA_017657315.1 of Termitomyces sp. K1Ag. Taxonomy (NCBI): domain Eukaryota; kingdom Fungi; phylum Basidiomycota; class Agaricomycetes; order Agaricales; family Lyophyllaceae; genus Termitomyces; species Termitomyces sp. K1Ag. The sequence continues at coordinate 19,117 of JAGGAR010024007.1, forward strand.
ACTTCCAACGCCAAGTCGTTGTCAATTACTCCGCTTGCTCCATCGTCCGCATTTGACGAGACTTTGAGGACGCGTCTTCATGACGAGCAAGCCGCGAAGAACCAAGTGGGCGATCGTCCTTCCAATGACCAAGACGAGGTGAATGGATTTGAAGAAGAACTTGAATTACCTACCACGGACGACCGTGTTCTGTCAAGAGATTGGTCGGCGCCCGCTGGCAAAAAAATTGCTATTCCTGTTCGAATTGAACCCAAGGTATACTTTGCCGCCGAGCGAACATTCCTCGTACGTGTACTCTTCCTTTCATTGTGAAAAACCGGTTTCTGACAAACATTTGACAGAAATGGATGAACACTGCGGTCTTTATTGGGACTATCGCGACAACTTTACTGAACTTTATTCCGGCCGACGATCCTCGGGGCTTAATCAGCGCCGCGTTCTTTACTTTTGCCGCTCTTCTGGCCATCGCCTACTCCGTCGGAATTTTTGTCTACCGCTCTTACGGGCTTCGCGAACGCCATGCGGAAAGTTTGTACTATGACAAGTATGGTCCAACAATCTTGTGTTTCGTTCTATTCCTTGCTTTGGCAACAAATGTTGGGCTCCGAGCTTCGGAAATGCTGTAATGGTAGGTATTGTGGATCTTCGGATGATATGCGGCTTTTTTTTTTGGTTGACTTCTAATCACGGACTATCTACAATGTTTTGGTTCAAAATACATGTACAGTTGAGATTGTTCGATTGGTGGAAGGGGTGATGAATGTCATGAATCTGTTTCGTTCAGGATGGGATGGATGTGCTTGGGCGCTGTGAACGCGCGTCTATCAAAGGATCGGCCTCATCTAGGTTCAGATCCCTTTCTTCGCAGTGCCGAGACGCTATGCAATGCAAGTTTCATACATGTAAAATTGAAAGAGCCTGCAGCGAAATTTATACGCTGGACGACATATAACATCGAAAATCCTGCGGCGCCTTTTCACAAAACATAACATAGGCTCCAAGTTTGATTGAGTATGATAATAATGGCAGATTGCCAGTGTCGATTGACTGTCGCCCCTGTGTCAATTCTGACTGGTTCAGGAGATTCCGCGACTTGTGGTGAGTGTTTTCTTGCTTTGCAAGATCTTGATCATGATCGAAGAACTGCCAATCTTCCGTTTACATGTGGGTGGATAAAAGGGGTATAAGCACAAAATTGACAATACATACTCATCGTTTCAAGATGGATCGTGTTGTCATGGAGCAGAGAAGATCCGCAGAACTCGCTCACCGTCTTCTGGGTCATTTGAAATGATAAGTACATATGAATGACCGTTGGTCAAGTTGATCTGATTATTTGACTCCGAGGCATTTAGATATGAGAAAAGCGATGTGCGTTTTGATTGAGTCCATTTATAACCGCGAAATCTTCACCTGTAACACTATAGGTGCACAGAAGCAAGGGATAAGCTTTCCGAAGTAAGATGTTCATACGTAGTCTAGAGTCCTAGTACATCCATGTATGCGTCCAGAAATCTAGCAAGGCTGGAAAGAAACGAATAGTCGCGTCTAAGCATGTTGTGATTAACCTATTCAGAAGTCAGTGAGGACATGCAGGTCAAAGAAAGGTCAAAGAACTTTTCCCGAAGGAATAGGTAGCAGAAAATAGAGCATTACAATAACGGATACTGGCGCACCAAAAAGCCAAGGGGGTTAACTGAGGCTAACCTGCATCCGCTGTGGCGATATCTGTGGTGGCGGTTCCGGTTACAAGACGCGCCTTACCGGTCCCGTGACATGTCTCTGTGCTTCGCGTGTACTACACTATAAAAAATCAATTTGAATTTCAGAAAGGAAGTTCAAGTTGAAGCTTGGACTTTCCAGCGTCCAAGTTCAACGTTCGGGCGTCGAATGGATAGTATTATTTTGGTGTCACCTTCTCGTTCTTCCTCAGTTGAGCGCTGAGCGCTGAGAGGCCGCTGAGGCTGCGCTTTGATACTAACCTGTGCGAGTCACGCGCTTGGATATTCAACCTATTTATTTCCCGGTACGACCGGCATAAAACTTGACAACGTACCACTCTGTGGGCGATTCGACGCTGATTTGCCTTCCAATGCTGCTTTACTTCTTGTCTTTCTAAGCCTAGGACTCAGTCATATAGTACGTTTTCTTCATTGAACTGAATCGATCTTCTTGATTTTCGCTTTCTCTAGGAATAGGAAACACTTCCATGCAATTTCCGGTACTGTTGGCATGTGAGATGACCTTTAGGTGGTGCTAATCCCTGACCATGCCAATGTAATCAGGGGAGCATTTTAGAGTGTGTCATGGTTCGTCATATATACCTCGCGTGTCGTGTGGACATCTGATATTCCTGCCCCCAATTATCTCTTCATGATATTGACTTCATTGGACGGTTGATCAACGTTAGCGAGGACTGCCAGAACGCGGCGAGCCCATTAATAGCGAGCTCTGAATGCAGACATTAGTGGATGTAAATATTACCGGCTTGTATGGTACTAGGTAAGTATTTAAGTTAAGATATTTTATAAAGGGTATAACAGTGGCAAAGTTGCATCCCGCCTATAGGTATCTGTAGTCGCAAAGCGAAATATCCAGCAGCCGATCCTACGCAGTTCAGATCAGCAACAGATTGTGACCTCTCCCGCGTACGGTTTCTCTGAAATCAACGGCTACACCGCTAATATCACGTTGCTGCCAGACCGCCTCCATCACAAGCCGTGTTTGCATGAGATTGCCAGTGCCATTGTTGAGGCGCTGAAGTCTATCCTTGCAGAAGTCCCGTCGGATAGGATCATCGGTCAAGCTCCCTGCAAGACAAATAGGAAACACCAGGGCACGGTCAACCTCAGAGGGCGTCAATTGATCAAGAAGCTGGATGATTGTTCCGACGGATTCTCTAATCTCTGCCACACCTGACGACTGGATGAGGATGCTTGAAAGTAGTTCCTGGTGCCAAAGTACGTACCCGGGTTTGCATTGCTCAGAACGGTGTGTAGAGAGAGCACGGCCGCTTCGCAAAACAACCTTGACACAAGGCGCCGTGCTTCCTCGTTTGGGAACGGGGCGGCATGGGGCTCCATGGCTTGCGTCTGGAGGCTGGGATGCAACGGAGCTTGATCCGTGTCGCTCAGTCCCCTGGCAACCGTATGGTGTTGACGCAATCGTCGCTCGATATCGTCTCCCTGCCGAACGAGTTCCCTGAAACTTAATCTTCCATTGCGTTGTTCATTGGCTTTCCAAGCGGCGAGGTTAAAGACCTCTGCCAAGGCAAGCATGGCTTCGTCGGGACATCCTGTCAGCCGGTCCATCCGTAATGAATGGAGACCGTCAGTATCCCCACCGGCTGGCCAATACCCCAGAAGACGCTTGAGCAATATAAGGCATTTTGGTGGTCGAACATGGCTGATGCTTGATAATATATCAAGCCACTAGAGCCCATATCAGCTGTCGTTTCATGCTGCCTTCGACAAGGGGACTCACGAGTGTAATCTTGACTAATAGTTGCGACGTGGGAGTCATGTCATGCAGAGTAATGGCCGGATTTTCGGCATTCAGTAGGCCCGTTTGTGTCAGCCAATCGCACATGATGAGGAAGGCTGGTTCCCATTCTGTCATCCCGCCTGATAACTGGGAATAGCACACAAGATGAAGAGCAGCCATGGCCTCGTCCTCAGTGTAATGATTCCGTATCTGTTTTACTGTGGCCAAGTGAAAGTATGCCTCTTTATGGAAGTATGCAGCCTTTGAGTGCTCCGGATTAGGATTTGGCGCCTCTAATCCCTGCGCAACGCGCATTTGTGTGTAATGTAGATTAGCCAATGCGCAGACTGCGTTAGATACCGCACCCCGCGGTTCTTGCAAGATTATCTATACGTCCGATCAGTCTGTAAATCGCAGTGATTTATTTTTGAACGTACCGAATATGTCGCATTGGTCAAGATATTACCCGCAAACATGAGCTGGATCTTCCGTACGTGTTCAAAGTAGTAGAACACATCCTCACTCTGCACAGCATTTGGTATCGAGACTGGAGCTGTTGGAGCAGGAGTCAACGGCGACAAAGAATCGAACTCAAAGCTAGACGGTTCTTGTGATTGTGGGAAGTCGATTGCGCTGATGTCTGTCTCGATGGTTGATGAAGATGATGATATTGGAGTCACCGACTGTGGATAGTAGAACGGCTCTAATGCGTTCAGTGAATTATCTGTGTAGAGCGGATCTGGTATTTGCTGTCGGAATCCTTGATTGGAAGCTCCTACAACACAGGTTTATTCAGAGTTAGTCATACAGCACAGCACTCTTGTCAAGATCGACATACCGTGTATGCCGGGAACAAGGGTGTGTTCTGAATGTTCTGAACGGGGATGCGTATGCTGTTCTGGTGCATATGGATAACCGTAGTCAGAAGGATCGTACTGCGATGATGATGAGGTGCCGACACCAGATGCGGAAGAGCGATGGTATGGATGAGGACGAATTTGTGTTTGCACCATATGATTATTACTGTTTTGGTACATCTGAGAGGGGCGGGGCTGGCCACGGATGAGGCCCGCACGAGTGAGTTGGGCTTTGATCTCGGCTTTGTATCGCTCAACCGCTTGCTTGTCCTACAATTAGATTGTACTTGAATATGACATTCAATAAATCAATTGGCATGACTTACTCGCATCCATTCTGGACGCCGTGGGCCCCAACCAAGGCATTGTATTGTGAGACGTAGGCAGGTCTTGCAAGAGTCACCTTCTCGCTGCTCATCGCATTTCTGAGTGAAGATGTCATCAGGCACGTCCCGCACACGGTGAAAAGATCAAAACAAACTTTTCGTCGTAGACGACACGTCCTAATGAAAGTTCAGGGATGTGAGCAGGATAAGACGCGAAGACTTACCAGCAGCCACCTTTGCTGGCGGAGGGGACACGAGGCAGGTCAGTTTGCTGCCTATTGGGAGAAGTGCGGGTAGAGTCATCAGGAACAGGCACCATAGTGGTCAAGGAAGTAGAGGGTGATCGACTGGGCCTGGGTGAGGCTTTCTGGCTTCTGTAGGCCATTGGAGCGTAAGGAACGATTCTCTCGGAGCAAGGACACAGTGCAAACTTTTAAGAATACTGTCGGGACAATTTGTGGGACGACGAGACGAGAGTCAACGGGGAGGTAGAAGACACCGATATGTATGAAGGGGAATATCGATATAAGGGACACGAGTAGCCGCACAGGATGGACAGCGTGATGGAGTGTTACCAAGGAGGAGAAAACGGAAAAGCGACATTTCCTAAGTACGAATTTGAGCCCACAGCCGGTGGAGGTAGTGTTCCCTGTCGTTTGATCGGCAGATTTCCGTAATCATGAACAAATCTGAGTTATTGGCTGCCTCGCTTCACAGTCCATCCTCATCGGACCCTCTTTGCGGGCGACGCGGCCCTCAACTGACTCCGTCTCATCACCCACATGCATTCTTCCCCACTCCTCCCATTTCCTACCGTTATGTAACCAGCGACCACCCCGCATCTCCGAGAGAACCACCCATGTGCGTCCACTGATGCTTCTTGTGCCTCAATTCGACACGATCCCACACAGCTCGACGTGCGTTGCAATCTTGCTCAGGTGGCGTTGCCATTTCCGTTTATAAGCCTCCGATACAGCTGGAACCTTTTTGGCGACGTGTGACGTATCGTACAAGACAATCATAGATATGGATGTATTAGTACATGATAGGAATGAAGTATACCAGAGCATGTGAGGCGAGACGAGGGAAGCAAAATATGATGAAACGGAGAAGCACAAGAGATATTACAAGCGTTGGAAAACATAACCAATAATGCTCGCCGAGCTTATCCAATTGACATTTACACAAGAAGTATCTGTTCACCGGCGAGTTCATCTCGCCAATTTACCACCGTAGAGCTGTGCTGTCGCCGAGCCACATCCCTTTGCTCCCATATTTTATGGAGCAGGCGGCGGATAGAACCACCATTGCCTACTCCGTCACCTTCTTGATCCAGCAAGCCTTGAATCAGCCCACGATGTTCTGGCCGCTCAGCAAAGGCGCCGCAAATAAAAAAACCAAACACGGTATTCCGGACGACAGACCGTGACATCGTCTGTCCGTTAACTTCTGTATTGCACGACGGAGGGCATTCAAGGAGCTGCATGCAACTAATCGTGTCCTGCACACTTTCTCTGATGTCCGGCACATGAGGGTGGTCTCCAGACACCACTGCTCGAAGGTAGAGGCGAGCAGATGCACGGAAAATTTCAGAGGCCAAATGTCTGCAGCCGTCAATGTCGGTGCCAGGGTACGACGGGCCCGGTGGTGGTTGGAGGAATTCTTCAATTACCGCCGCCCTCCTGACCAGAGTCGGAATACTTAGGGACTCGTTGGCTAGCTGCCTCTGTTTCCAGCAGAAGAGATGAGATGTTTCTGCCAGAGCCCAAACGACATCATTGTGACAACCCATGGGTGACATCATGGAAGACGGGTCTTCTGCACCAAGCTCCTTGATCTTGGATTGGGTAGGATCGAACATGCTTCGGATAGGCCCAAGGAAATGAGGGTCTTTTTGTGTAGTGACGGACGCTAGCACATCGAACCAGATCGATGTCTTGATGATGAAGACATCTTTGGGTGTACACCTCATTAGAGCTTCTGATGGGCTGTGGTATTTTGAGAATAAGTGGTCGACATAACGGTACGAAGTCGCGAGCCACCATGCCCAGTTCCCACCGCCACCGTCGAAAAGGTACGACGAGATAACGTGAAGGGCTGCCATAGCATCATCCGATGAGGAATCTTGGTGATTAAGGAGGTTCTGTATCTCCAACAGTCGACGTTGAGTTTCCGCGCTTTCGAAAGCAAGCGCAGCGGGGTTCTGGAATCGCTGCCAGTGAATGGACGAAAGGAGGCTAGCCGCTTCTCTGGAACGCGTATGGGACATGACAACCTCACAGACGAGATTTTGCAGCCCAGTGTCCGCAAACAGATACTGGGCTTTGACGACGCGCTCACGATAATGAGTTAACATCTCGTCGACGAGGCAATGGGTGAATATTGGCTCGGGATTTCGAAGAAAGTAGGTGGGGTTGGGTTCGTAATCGACCACAAAATCTCCGTTGAAGTGGTATAAGGGTGAAAAAGAGCTTGTCAAAGCTGGCGATGTCACAGCAACTGCTAATAACAGATAATTGAGTACTATATATTACACCGGAATTTACAACATAATCTTACATAAATTATTATCAACAATAGGGGATAGCTGGTATGGAGAAGTGTCGTGAGCAGATTCCTGGGAGAAGGGCGAATCTCTGCCAGTAGTGAAATCGGCGGGGTAAAGGTCTAGAGCTGGTAAGCATTCAAGTCCAAAAAAACCAACGACGGCGACCAACTTGATGAGAGTGTGTATTCATGGCCGCTATATGGATCGTCTCTGATGCTCGAAATCATATGGTGGGGTCGAGAGGTGTCTGTAAGGGACAGAGTGGGCGTCGGAGGGCTCTCAGACGACTCGCTGCCATACTCCTCTGTTCTGAGATGGAGGGTCGGGCTTTCAGTCTCAGCCCCACGAGGGCCAGTGCCAGAATGACCCTTGATCATCCCTTGACTGGCGAGAAAAATCTTGATTTTCTCGCGGAGTTCTGCGACATTGCGGCTTTCCTTGTGTGGCGCACAACCCTCAGATAACATCGGGCGGGAATAACTGTATCGCTCACCCTGAGCCATTCTGGGCGTTTCGCGCCGAAGCCAAGGCACTCGAGTCTGAGGCGATTACAGGTCATGCAGCGACCATGGTTGTCGGGTTGCTCATCACACTTCTGAGTAAGCACGAGGTCGTGAGATAACGAGTTGTGTAGGCGCTCGGCGCTCGACAAACCTTTCTACGAATCCTACACGTATAGCATCCAGACTTGGCACGAACGGCGCCCTTCTGTTTGGGAGTGCCCCGCTTGGAGGATGAGGCGGTCTTGACAGCAGGCATGATAGTAGAGCGTTGAGGAAAGATAATAGTACAAGATGACAAAGTAAAAGATACAGCAAGGACGACGAAAGCGAGTAGGTTGGAATTAAGTTCGTAAGGGTGAGAGGATGGCAACAGGCGTAAGCCCTACAGCCATGGAGAGGGTATAAGTACAGATAGATCGTAGAGGAAGAGAACGATTCGGCAAAGTATAGAGTGGGAAACAAACCTGATGGCCGTAAATTCCTTTGAACAAATGACAGGCTGGTCTCCGGGGTCCCACAAGACTGTGCTCGCACATATCTCCGTCCCGATATTGGCTTTACCGCATTTGGCACAAACTCTATTACCACGAGGCAAATCCAATACAATTGCCTCCCAAGCCTTGCCAGATATTCACCACCCCACATCTGCGCCACATAAGCAGCCTGCCTTGTTGCATCCCTGCACCGTACTACCCCGGGGCAATGAACTGAACAAACTTTGCCTTTTGGAGAATACCGCCGACTTCGGGATCTCTGTTCATTGATTTGCTTCCGTTTGCCACACCTTTGGTTCGGCTTCTCATGTAGTTTCCGAACCCCGCCCGATACAGTCTTGATGCTCACACGCTATTGGCGGAAATGAAGAAAGTAGAAGAGGAAGCATTAGACAGCAGACATAGCAAGTCAATTGCACTACTAGACGCATCAAACTCAATCCACCGAAGGTCCACCCACATTCATGAATTGACTATAAGGGGAAAGTGACATGAATACAATGGCATCCGGGCAAGTATCGAGGTTCGCGGGAAAGAAACATATGGTCGTAGAGGACAGAGAGAGTACAACTTTTGGTATAAACAAGATATTTGAATTTAAGGCCGTCCTTGAGCACCCTCGGGAATTAACCCAACTCCGGACGTTACGATACCTTTAGCTTTGATACCACTTACAACAGCGGATGGATGGGGTTCGGCGCTCCGTGAAGAAGACATCCCTTGGATTGGATGTTGACCAGGCATTCCGGATCGTCGGGCGATTAGCGCGCGTATAGACCCTAACCACTTGATCTCATCTTCTTCACTAGGCGCGCAAAGAAGCAAGGTCCGTTTCGTGGTCACAATCTTGAAAGTATGGGCACCTTGGGGAGCGTCAGCTTCAGACAAAGGGGATGCTGATGCCATCGAGGAGGAAAAGCTCGCAGAATTACGATTGAGAGGAAGATCGAATTCCAGTGCATCTACAATCTGCGACAAGGAAAATTGCCGGTGAGGTTTGGTGTCCTGAACCATACATTAGTCTATGACATCGACAGTAAATAATGAGATAACATACCATATGACTACCAGAGTAGACCAGCTTTTCTTCAGATAGGACGAACCACCGTTTCCGCCAATTACGGCGCTTTGAGCCACACTTCATCAGATAACCGGACAAGACAATCTTTGACGAGGGATCCTTTGATATGATTCCTTGTGGTTTGGAGGGCGATGGCGGTGGATTTTGTCGATCCTGAGGCGAGACTGAGAGTATACGCTGTCTACTGGGCGACGCATCTTCTGAATCGGATGACGTGACGTTATAAGCACGCGCACTGTTAGTAGGGGATGAAGGGGTGATGGGAGGAACGAGGTTCGATGCGGACCGTCGAGTTGGGGTGGGAATGGCGATGGGTGTCGATGCAGAATTTTGGGTTGAGGTGCCGGTCAGAGCCAATCTCGCATCTTCAATCGCCTGAACCCATTCTTGCACCTCGCCAGGCGTCTGGGCTTGCAGATAGAATGTCCTGACGGGAGAGACAAGCCCAAACGTGTTTTCATGTCGCTTGAGAGTCACTTGAGTACATGAGTGAACGTCAGAAAGCTCGAGAAGTCGGAGGAGCTGATATTCGGCGGAACTCTTGTAGTACGCCAGATGAGCAGGGCGTAACACGAACCACCGTTTCTTCCACGTCTACAAAGAACGTGAGTATGAGTAGTATGACATGTACAGCCTCACCACACCTTTCGGCGTTCACCCTTCTTCCACAGATACCCGGATTTAATCACACCTTCTTCCAAGTTTTGACGCTGTCCCCGCATATCGGCAGATTTCCAGCCATCCTCTTCTTCATCTTCTTCCTCTGAATCCTCTCCACTTCCGGACCTGCGTTCAGCGATGGATGAAAGTGGAGGCATAGATGAACCGGTGTGTAGGCTGCTACTTAATAATCCCTGAGCTGATGAAGTCATCAGGCTGGGTGCCAGGATGGAGTCCGAGTCTGACTCGGCGCTGGACATCGGCGCATCGGTTGAGACTATGGGGGGCTAACAGCGACCACGTCAAGCCAAGATGGAGCGTCATTTGATTGAGGCTAGACTAACCTTAGCGCTCCTAGCGACCGAGTGCACAGAGAGCTTTCGATGAATTTCTTGAGGTGAAGGCGGGGCGACGGACGACATAGTCATCGCAGAGGGCGATAGTGAGATCGTCGTTGGTCGCAGTAGTGGTGTAAGTTTGTTCAACTCCACTCAATTCATAGTCCGGTCAATTATATCCCCATGGGTGGCCATCTGTGGCCATGGCCCGTCCGCGACCTCGTTTCCATTGTCTCCTCCCACTCTTTGTGCAGCCTATTGTGATACTATTACACGTCCTCCGAGAGACAAGACGTTGAAGGATGAAATAACCTCAAGATCAACTCAAACATTGAAATATTTGCATAGTTCGTTATTCAATGTTGCACGGTAAGAAGTCACCAGACAATTAATTACATTACAATGTCAGGCAAAATTAGCGCTCTGGTGGCGCCCACAATGCGACAATGGCAAAGCCCACACATGCACGGAGTGGCCATCATCTCAGCGAACGTGCCTATTTGGGCGGAGCTTTATCGATTGATAACACGACCACAGTTGATATTTTTGTATCCTTCATCGATCATCCTGCATTCATCGCATTCATCATGAGCAAGGCGAAATTCGAGAAGGCCGCCCAAATCATTCAGAGCCTCCCCAAGGATGGCCCAATCAAGCCCACTACGGATGATCAGCTTTATGTACGCTAATCAGTCTGCAATCTCTGCTCCGTGATGATGCTAACCCTTCTCTGGTAGTTCTACAAGTATTATAAACAAGGTAGACATCATATTGTCTTTATGGATACAGCAGGTTGAAGAGCATATAGCGACGGTGGGAGACAATACTACTTCTCGCCCTGGACTCCTGGATTTTACGGGCAAGGCAAAATGGTCGATCATCTTATCTATTGTACTGATACGAGGATTGACTCCGATCACTTCTTAGGGATGCGTGGACAGAGGTCAAGGGTACCTCCACAGAGGAGGCATATGCTAAATACGTTCAAAGGTTGTTGGAGGAAAGTCGTGCTCTCATTTCCTCTCGTTGCTATTTTTGATTATTGTACAGATTCTCAACAATGTTGGGGACGAAGAATGCAAGAAGTACATTGCTGAAATTGAAGCGGCCTAATGTGCCTCGTTCACGATGTATCTCTAGAAGTCGATGAACTAATGCAAGACTGCCCTATTATTTCCGTTCCCGTGCACAGCAGTTGCTCAGTAGCTCGTCAGTAAATCCAGCCATGTTATTGTGACTTGATGGTATTTGTGCGCGCTTAACCCATCTGACTTCTGTGTTCTGTGGGCGTCTGTCGCGGGACCCTGGACACTCTTGTACATGCTTCCATCAGCCCCACCCTGTTTTCTAAAAGATCTCGTGTACGGCATTATGTGTTTTGTTGGCAGTGCTCGCAAAACTAATCACTTCTCGCTTCAGCCCCTCGAAGAAAGATGGTTACAACCATCTGTTTCAAACTATGTAGGATCGACAAAAGGTACCCAGTCAATGATCATTGTTGGTCTTGGGATCGACACAATAAGTAACTCGAAGGCAATACTTATGTAATGGAGGGAGGTGCTGTGCCCTATGTCGGTATTACGGTGGCCTCTCCGAGAGCTCAGTCGAGGTGTCTTGCCTGCTTTTCCGCATTCCGGACTGATTCCCAAGAAAAAGCACACGGATACTTGTAATTCGGCTTGTCCAAGTCGTTGCAGGTCGAAGACCATCAGGGAGCCATATAGAAGCTCATCTTTTCAACGTGTTTATAGCATTGGCTCGTGTCTCTTCAATGCACAGCACGACCACATCATGTAACCTTGCTTCTTTTCCCTTCCATTCCCTTGGTCTACGTCTTTTGTCCAGCCACATATCCAGGCGAATTGAAACTCAGCGACTCATACCCCTTATGTGGAAAGCAGAAGTATCTTTGTCATGAAGCCATCAGCTTTGCATCAGCTCAGTTTTGCCCCCATGGGTGAGTTTTCCTTGTTATGTCTTTCAACCGCTGTATAATGGTCATACGGCCATGATTCATCATTCGGCAGGCATGCCGAATTCCCATGGCGAGTTCAATCTAACTAAATTGGCGCCCTCCATGAGCCTCCATGATCCAGATTCCAGACCCTCATACCGCCACTCAAATCGCGATATCCGGACGGGAATATCTACTTCAGTCGCTCTCGCATATAAGTAGATCCGACAATTCATCGAACCCTTACATTATTTAAGAGACAAGGCGATTGTGGTTGCTGTTCGAATTGTTTTAGCAAACGTGGGCACTGGTTCGTCGTGTCAATCTTCGAATACAGAAATATTATGAATGCGAATGACACTGCACAGCCGATCCTGTATATGCCAGTGAAATCCTAACTTAGAAGACTCACGTCCAATGAATGGTGTCTCTGCTTCGCGCAGTGATATTTAGACTTTTCCAAAGGACTTCAAGGGATGAACAATATACCATTACTTATTGTCGCTGAACAGTGCCCCATCGAACTCGTGGCAATGCCGAGAGGAAAGCCGTCAAACAAGGTTAAAATTCTGTCATATGTGTTGATGCTCTGAAAGTCACATGCATATGGCACTTCTGGGCAGAATGCGATCATGATCAGACGGCGAGGACAGTTGGCCTATTTATGTATGATTGCGCGTTACTTAGCTGTTCCTTTGTGGCTGAATAAATTTTACTGATGGTGTGGAATACAAGGAGATGAGTAATGTACATACAATGATTTCCTCAGGGCAAATCAAATGCACTGCATCCATGACCGATTCTGAAGGGATCAAACTTTGTCATAAACCCGAACCATGATTAGCACTTGGGAAATCAGAGAAAAAGATAAACTAATAACGTATATCGTTATAAGATCATGATGGTCGTCGTGAAGAGGTCCATGGCATCAATTCATATCATCTGATGATAAACTTCTATGGTCAGGATTTACCACAAACAAATTTGCCCGGGGTATGAGCCCATAATTGACAGGCTGCGCAGTACTCGCCCGCTGTATCTGGTTTTGGAATATGGGTTCCGAATCTGAGGACTGAAGTCGTTCGAGTTCTTGCATTCTTGCCGCGACGGCACCAGAGGAAGGAGGCCCATGTTTCCGGTAAGTCGGAGGATAGACAACAGGAACCACCGACGATAATGTCGAGTTCGCATGACCTTGAGGAGAAAACGTTTTGACGTCGGGCATTTCGATCGGGGGCGTGAAGGTGAAGGTTTGCTCAGGGTCCGCATCAATGCCACGTCCCTCGCGCAACCATGTATTCGGACGAATATCAATGGATAAGTTGGTCGTTGAAGTGCTCGCTGTGCGTCGGCTGTCTGATCGCATTAGATGAGCGACGTCCATGGTCCGAGCCATCTTCTCAATCGCTTCCGTATCGGCGGTTCTCACGGAAGATTGAGATTTATTGTGCAGCATCGAAACGTGCCGCATTACTCCATTCAAGGGTCCTGTTTCAAAGGAGTCTGACCGTTGTGGGTCTATTGATGCAGTGCGCACACTCTCTTCTATAGCGTCCAGACGCGGGAGAGGGTTTGGATCCCTGAAATCAAGTGTCCTCTTTGACGTGCTGCTCAGTCGGCGATCCAAGAAACTCGTCTTAGCGAAACGGGACCACCAGGAGTCGCTACGTTTTATAAAGGCGGAAGCGCCGACAGTCGAAGAAGACAGGGGAAGTAGAGACTTCGGAGGTAGATCGAAAGAGGTATGTGTTGTGATGCTCGAGAGGGTATCGAACGGGCTGTTGCCTGTAGCATGCGAGGAGACTGAGACGGAATTCGAGGTCTCGTTGAGAGTGGTATGTGACGGGTTTTCAATCAGCGGACTAAGCAGATGTTTGTCTTGCGATACAGGAAGGATTGTTCTGAAAGTTGATAGTTGCTGCGGTACAGGATGAAGATATGGTTGGTCCGTTATGCGGTCGCGTTCATCATCACGATCATCGTAAACATCTTCTCGAATAGGATCCGCAAACGGGTCATTGTAACTCTTCTGGTGGCTTGTATAACCCTGCTGTCTCCTCTCACGATTAGCCTCTTCTTCTCTCATCAGAGCAGCATCATTGGCAGAGGGATCAGACTTCTCTCTCCATGAAACGTTTCCCATACTGCCAGCGAGGCTGGGCTCACGGCTCCTCTTCAACGAGGGTATGAGACTTCTCAAAGACCATGTACGGTCCACAGGGCCTTCCCGATCCCTATCACTGTGCCATGGAACGAAATCCCTATTATCTTCATCAGCAAGCATATCCTTCCTCTCGGGGACATTCCTCGGAGTCCTTGTCCCAAAGCCAAAGGTTGCAGCCAGCCCAATAGCATTAAAGATGCCAAAGTCCCATCCATGCTGGCTTCTCAAGGTACGCCTATGATAAGAACCAGCAGCAGGGATACTACTGGCAAGATGTTCGCTTTCGTCATCGTGATAGTCATTGGTTCCCCCAAGAACCCGAAAGTGCAGGCCACCATCTGTATGACGCCGCTGTCGCCTTATATAACAAATAACAGCGACGGCGACCACCACAAGGCTGAGCAGACCCAACACAGAACCGACAGCAATTCCAATGGTCTTGTGCTTGGAGTCATCAGTACCCCCTTCTCCGCTGTTGGGATCGGGATCACCAGAATTGGGGCCGGGTGTCTTGGCCGGAGGGGAAACAGAGGAGCTGTGACTAGCCGATGACCCGGTAGGCCCTGATTTAGAAGTCTGAGAAGGGCTCGGGACAGTTTGGGTTTGAAAGGATGGATTGGAAGAAGGCGGTGTGAAGACGGTTTCAAAAACACCAGTGTTGGTGTTGAAGATACGCATCGAAACTGGTGATGGTTTGTCGTTCTCGTAACCTAAAAAAGGATATTCCAGCTCCATTATCAGAACGGACAGCGAAAAAAACACATACCAAAGGAGAAAATGACTTGGTCCCCCGACGACACAGCAGAATGGTCCCGCAAGGCACCTAGTTGTGATAATGCTTCAACTTGCATCCAAATCATAGGGTTTTGCGAGGGATCGAGAATCCATCCATCCTCAAAGTTGGATTGCAGGACAGCATCACTTCCACCGTGGATCAGTACTCTCCCCTCTGAAATCGTCGTTGCTGCAAACGCCCTACGTGGAGAAGGCAGAGAGTGATTGGAGACGCGAGTCATTGACCAAAAGGGTGACGGCTGAGAACTATCGAGCGTCCAAATTGTTGAAAATGGTAGCAATCCGCCTGACGTCTGACTATATCCTCCAAAGACCAGTATACGTCCATCTGGCAGAACTACTGACGCGTGTCCAGTAATGCTTTGGGGTGCATTATCAGATGGAAGGAGGGTAAATGAAGGTTTGCTGGGATCGAAGATGTAATTTTCGGAGAAGGCAATGTTGGAATCATCTACTTTTTCCCCTCCTATAATATAGACATCGCCTACATTTGTGGTTGTCGCTGAGTGATGGATGCGACGGATGGGTTCACCAGCCCAAGCAACGGGTTCTGATATCCAGGAAGGTTCCAACTGGCTACCCAAATCGACCAAGTAGGCGGAATCAGCCAAACCAGTGAGAACAGTGGGTGAGTTGGGGTCAGGTTCTCCGCCAAATAGAAGTAAGTGTGTGCTGTCAAAAGCTGAAAGCGTATGCCATGAGAGAGCAGGACTCATTGCACTAGATGAATCCGAAGACACGCTACTAAGAAGTTGCCATGGAGGCGACGAAGTGTTGAACGAGGAAGAAAGGGATAGGTATAGCATGTCATTGTTGTTCGGTGCTGAAGTGTACCCATACGAATTGTATGGGTCGGTTTTACCACCATGAATAAACACGGCGTTGTCGATCACGACCGTAGCCTGACCCCACCTAGCCAAGATTCAGTCAGAATGAAAGGGAAAGACTCTGAAGTGGTGCACCTAGGCACAGGCTCGTACGAAATAACCTGGGCGACGGTGAGGCAACCAACGTATAGTCGGTACAGCGGTCTCGTGTTCATGTTCAATTTGATCGGATTTCAATAGCGCGTAATAGTTAGTGATAGATAGTTGTGCCTAGGTAGCGTTACAGGGAACAGGTGTACATCAAAGTCGTTATGGGATCATAAAAGAACCGTGAGCTAGAACAGCCGCAGTCAAAGAGCGGAGGTTCACTTTTGTTGCACCGCCCAGTCACCGTGCGTCTATTCTTAGAATGACTAATATCATTAGATTGGAGATAAGATTGAACCCGAAGTTTGAAGACGACCTATTTCCATTTTCAAAATCCTTTTAACACAGTTCTCTGGTAAGGCTTGTAAATCACTGTCCTTCCGATGGACCTGACAGCCACTGCATCTCTTTTAAACGTCCTATCTACTCAATTAATAATTATGCTACCAGTATCATCGTTGCTCTCCTAGCCTGAGGTCCAGTTTGGGCCTTCAACGTCACCTTAGCTCAAGAAACCGGTGCCTAATAAGCGACAGGAAAACCTCGCTTTGTTTTACTCTTGAAGATGCATCCGACGCCGCATTTCAACCACTCAAATGCGCTTCGATAATAACCTCTTCACTGCTTATCGCTGTTATCGCCCGTTGTATTCTGGTCATTCTACGTGGACGTCAAATTGATCCTACCTCCTATTGCTTTGAGGAGTGCCGATGTACAAAGGCTTATTGAATGGGCTTTTTTGCTACAAGATGCACGTCAAAGGTTCATCAGATACCGCCGATCTCCAACCACCCTCGGGATAGATCTTGAATGTATAAAATATGCTGCTAGGGGGACGCGACGGATGATGTACAGCTCTAGAAACATCCTGCATGACTTTAACCATCTCTTGCTAGAAGAAAGTTCTTGCTCTATGATCGACTTGAGCTTGTAAAGCACTGCCAGAGCAGGTACTTCCGCAATTGATCATGAGAATCATGTCCCTTGACACTGATTTCGAGATACATTGCCTCTTACTCGATCCGACAGCATGAGACTGACCACCTTCTAGCTCAACCTGTTCTAGAGAGATCATTGACACGATTCTCGACGATTGTGTAAATGGAGGCATCTCACCCTACACTAGGAAGACCTATTCGAGTCGTAGAATGTCATTGAAAGCCTGGCTCTTAGAGTGCTCCTAAACATCCGAAGAGGTGAGGCTTCGTTGAGACTAGTTACATTATGGCAAGTGATCGACATGAGTTCGCTTTTGAAACGCGTACCTATCGAGAGAATATCACATTCTAACTTGAATGACATTCTCGTAAACCTTTAGCGTTTGTTCACGAGATGCGAAACACCTCCCGGAGAAGTCGAATGACATCGACAAGAAAATCATCAGCATTGACAGTATCATATAGTTGACTTGACGTAAGGACCTCGACATTGTTAGGGACAGATAGTGGACATTGTCATCTAGAAAACAACAATCGGAAATGTGCTATTGTTCTGGCCAAGGCACCCTCATCATTTTTGCAGCAACAGTCCCATACTAGTAAAGATAAGGCACCCCCTGTTATTTCCAGGGTCTTCATATACAACACCTTGGATACATCGAACTTCTGAGAAGACTTGCAAGAAAGTCTTCCGAAGAGAATAACACCGTCTGTAAAGAGGATTTTACGCGGTCTTGAATGTATTATGCTCGATAATCAAGGTAAATGAGGAATGATGCACTCTGCTTCCAGGACGTGTCGATGTCGATTCTTGAGTGACAAGCGTTTGCAAGATCTAGAAGGGCTCTGACAAAAGTCGGGAGCAGGTGAAATGCAGCGCTCGGTGCTGATGGCACCAGAGAATATAATCACATAGCAGCTGACGACGGAGTGTAGCAGGATATATAATGTAGCCTCATGTTGACCATGAAGCTTGCATGAAGCTTTTGAAGCTTCGATGGTGGATCCATTTCGTCCAGGCAATTTTGGCTCGGTAGATCTTGACAGAAAAAGCTCAACTTGAAGCTTGAAGCTGAAGATTGATGTCCATGCCTAGAGCATAACTTGAACGAGAGAAGAGAGAACAAGAATAAAGTATGTAGAGTCCCTGCCTCGTTCACCGGTGGTGACATTAGGCTCACATGTCTTGGTGACGTCACACTCAGACGGTCATCTGTTCTTCGACGCCTCAATTCAGTAAATTCCTGCAGCTGGGTCCTTCGTAGTTACCTTCTCTCGGCGAAACTCTCATCTTCTATCTGTCCGCTGGGCACGAGGCGCCCAATCTCAGCCGCTCTCGAGAAGGAATTGCTATCAAGACCCTGATATGGTTTGATACTAGCTGTACATATAACTTGAACCTTGAAAATGGGGTGAACGGCCTTCATCGTCTCGCAATTCCATTGTTGATCTCTTTGTCGTCATACATATGAGCTTCAAGGATCCTCATGCGCTCCTTGGACTATCTCCCAATGCTAGTGTGGCCGAGATCAAACAGGCGTACAAGCAAATGGTAGCAGAGCTCGCATTCTCGACGCGAAGGGCCGCTCACGTCGTTTCAGGCTCTCAGATGGCACCCCGATAGACATCAGAAGGATGTCGACAAGGAGCATGCAAAAAGTGTGTTTGCCGAAGTGAGTCCTGGCATTCTTTTTACAACGATGTTTTTGATCAGCCTTTCTTTAAGATAACTACCGCCTACCAGACGTTACTTCGTGACTATGAGCGCCCTCTGACTGCTGTAGGAGCCAAATTACGGACGCGACTCCCAACTCCCATGCCAAGCTTTAAATCAATCAGTGAAGATTCCACAACAAGTGCTTCGCCAACAGATTCTTCTAACTTCTTCTCGCCATACAAATCTAATAACGGCTCGGAAATCACCCCTCCGTCGAGTTTTAGTGGCAGTGTTAAGGCTCGTCATGGCTATCATGGCTATCATGATAATACGCCTGCCGGAATTGAACATGTCTCTTCTCAAGCCACCAGCCATCCTAATTTACATGGGAATAATCGGAAGCCTGCAATAACCCCTCAAATTCGCCAATCGCCATCACATCTGCCGAGTGGGCCGATTCATAATTTTCGTGCCCGTCGCGCGAGAGCGGAGTAAATTTATGCCACATGATGCATCCTAACGCAAGGCTGATTTCCATGCAGCGCATCACCGTCCTGGGCACGGATTGCTATGCCCATACGTCACCTCGACAAGAGTACACAGATACTGAAGCCAGGTCCTCCTCTCCAACCACTCAGTATTGGAGGGTCCGGAGAGTGGTCGTATTCTCTCCCATTGACGCTCGAAGATCTGTTCAGCGGTAAACATTGCCAATTTTGTCTTGTGCGTCATTTCCTCTCGGGACGCTCAAAGAATGTGATCATCGAAATTGATATTCCTTCGGGATGTCGTTCTGGCACGAGGATTCTATGTCGAGGAGTTGGAAATGAGTTACCAAATGGAGTTCTTCAAGATGTTGTTTTCATCATCGAGGAGACCCCTCATCCCCATTTTTCACGGATCGAGGATGATCTGTACCTGGATATCAACCTCCCGTGGACTGATTCTCTGGCACAACGTCCCGAAAAGATTAAGATTAAAGGGATAGACGGCAAGGATATCGTCGTTTCTATAGACTACGTGCGGCACAAGATGCTGAAAGGTGAACTCTATGTTAGAGGGGCTGGTATGCCAATTCGGGATGGAGGCAGGGTTGTCGGAAGGAGCGATCTCGTCATCCGGTATGGATTTGCATTCTTCTCCGGCCTGTACCTTCATTCACAAGTCGCACTTACTGCAGGTGGGAGATTCAACCTCCACCAACGAGAATACGGCATTTTTTGGGTCGTTTCTTGCATCTGAGAACAAAATGTTGACGGCATTCACACTTGTTGGATCCGTGATCAGGACAATCGAAATGCAGAATATGTATGGGCACTGTAGCCGTGCACTGAGATCTGATTTGAGAATCTGCTCCACTGTCAAAGAGTTGTCTGTGGATTTGAGCGTGGTTCCAGCCGTTTCAATCGATAGGCAGGCCTCGAATTTTGATCTTTTCGAGCAAACATAAGGTATCCGCGCCCCCTCATTCTGAGTTGGCTATTTATTTCAGCACCGAGTACATGGGAATCATATGTCAGGCGCTACAGTATACTACGAGTGTCCCGGCAGGTGTCTTGATCCGAGCTTTTCCCCCAAACTAAGGCCTTGTCATTATCTGCCATGGACGTTCCATCCCATCTCCTTTTGACTATTGCGCTCATCATGCTCAGTGGCTGGTATGTCTCCACGAGGCTCGAGCAAACATCATCATATCAGGCCTTTGGGAAAGCTCAGGAACTTCGGTTGGAACGCAGGGGAAGCAAAGTCCGAGCCGTACTAAAAAACGCTCGAACAAATCAGCATCGGGGCGCCGCGGTGAGATATTGAAACGGCTGTCACGTTCGGCCGCCGCGGCGAAGGTAATGCCTCCATTGACTTATGCGTGGCTGGTAAAAAATATTCTGCTGTGGAAATTCTGAAGAGTATTGATACGTTTGATGGCTTGACAGACTTGAGAATATGATGTACTAAAACTACCGTGTGTGATCCGTTTTTGTCTCCATTTTGAGGGGGGTCATCCGAGTCGTTCAGGCTCAGGTTCACCAATGTGACCAGAGTGTAGTGTGATTCTCCTGTTCCCCTGATTGATGATCCACGATGCTCACAGATGCTCACTGTCACGAATCCGCATATATAAAAGTCAAAAGCCCCTCTCCGTCTCCTCTTCTCGAGGCACGTCTAAGCTGTTGCTCTTTTCGTTTGGAAACGCGAAAAGCTTGCGAGATCGCCAACGACCTTTCTAGTCACAAGTACAGCTCTCACGTTGAGGTTCATCCTGCAAGACATGCCGTTGTTCAACTTCCTGGGCAATTCCACGTATATGACCGACTTTTCTCGCTTTGCTCAGCGTGTCGGGGACAAAAACGCGAGGCAAGACTTTGACTTTATCATAATTGGTGGAGGTATCACCCTTCCGGTGTTCGACAGTGGTACGTGACTCACAACCCAATAGGGACGGCTGGTTGTGTTCTCGCCTCTCGCCTCTCAGAAAACCCAAATTTTCGTATCCTCGTCCTCGAGGCAGGTGGAAGGTAAGTGTATGACCGACTTTCCCATCTCTGTCCACTCACGTCTCAAATCGCAGTGGCAAAAGTCTTATTTTCACTCGCATTCCTTCCGCCTTTACACTGTTATTCCACACGAAACACATCTATGAGCTGCACACAGAAAAACAGGTATCTGCCCATAACCGATCTTTATATTGGCCGAGAGGTACTTGTTCCCCGTTCTCCATACTCCTGAGATGACTAACCCAGCATGACAAGGCAAGATGTTGGGAGGGTGTAAGCTTAGAATTGATGTGTTCTATTCGTATGCTTATATCATGTTGCCACAGGCTCCTCTGTTAATGCTGAGATGTATGTTTGGGTCATTTCAAGTTCATCTATCTAACATCTTGTAATACCTTGCTTGAAGGGCACAGTATGGTGCACCCGGGGACTTTGATGAATGGGCCAGAATAATAGGCGATGACTCTTGGGCATGGGCCAACTTTCAACGGTAGGCGGTTACATAGCCCGTGTCTTCCAGAATTGCTTTTGACCCTCTACGACAATTCAGCTATTTTAGAAAGATCGAAAATTACGTCCCCAATCCGAAGTACACCAAGGAGCCCGACGTCAAGGCAAAAGGCTCTGATGGGCCAGTGAAAGTGGGATATTTCACTTCTTTGCACCCACAGTGCGAAGATTTTGTCACTTCTTGCACCAACGTAGATATTCCTTTCAGTCTTGATTTCAACACTTCCAGTGGTACCCGAGGTGTGAGCAGGGTACGTTCTCTGTCTGGTTCTCTGTTTCAATGACCTATCAAACTACATGATTTGATGGTTCACGACATAGATCAGTGGGTGGATAGTCAAAGATGACCGAACTTGCATTGACTCTTCGGTACTTCTAGTGACCTATGTAGACGATAAAGGCGAGCGAGTGTCATCCGAGTCAGCATATTTCACCAAGGAGGTTTTAGCTAGAGCAAACCTCGTAGTTGCCCTCCACGCACAGGTTACAAAGATACTTTTTGACACTGAGGCCGAGGGCACACCTCGCGCAATTGGTGTGGAGTTTGCGAAGTCGAAGAATGGCCGCCAATATCGAGTTTATGCTCGGAAGGAAGTAATCTTGTCGTACGTGATACTTTCTGTTTGATTCACACATTCTGAGTTGCGACCGTCGTAGGGCTGGTGCCATCCACTCACCACATGTAAGCACGCTCAAAAAGCAGCCAAATCAACCTATACCCAACGCTACCTTAGATCCTTCTACTGTCCGGTGTCGGTGATAGTAATCATCTCAAAGACGTCAAGGTTGACGTCGTTCACAATCTTCCTTCAGTCGGCTCTCGTCTTGTGGATCACCCTGTCATGGACCTTGCCTTCAAAGACAAGGGTACTACTCCCAAATTTATCAGGCCTCACTCACTCTCCGAGGCCTTCAAACTTTTAATTGTTGCAGTACTATACCTCACCGCCCGAACTGGCACTCTCAGCACTAACGTGGGCTCAATACTCCTGCTTCCACTTTCAGGTTTGATTAACATTGCTCTCCAGGTAGCGGAAGCAGCTGCATTCGTTCGCTCTGATGATCCTAAGCTATTCCCTCCTGACGAATACCAAGAGAAAATAAACGATACCACGTCAGCAGAGGACAGCCCTGATCTCGAGTTGTTTTCAACTATCTTTGGATACAAAGTTGCATATTCCCCTACTGTTCCTGAAAAGAAAACTCATGAGACTCTTGGTAGGATCATGGCCGTTACATGTACCCTGTTCATACAGTCGGACTCCATGTTACTTTATTAAGGTAAGTTACGTTCATTGACGAAGTTCAATCCCACTGACCTTCTCTGAATAGGCCTGCAAGCACAGGCATGCTTCGTCTGAAAACCAGCAATCCTTGGGACAACCCGATTATGGATCCGAAGTAATTCTCAGATCTCGCTCAAGACCTATGTGTGTCTTCTAATGGACGGCTCAATCCAGGTACTTGGCAGAGTCCGAAGACATCAAGAAACTTGTCAGAGGGGTTAGATTGCTGTTCAAGATATCGAAGGCGGAGCCGCTGGCCTCACGGATAGACCATACCAACACAGACCCAAACCTCGACCATGATCTTATGAAAAAGAGCGATGAAGAACTTGGGGAGGTCATCAAGGAACGCCTCTCTACTCTTTATCATCCAGCCGGCACCTGTCGGATGGCCCCCCGTCAGGATGGAGGCGTAGTGGACTCTGAGCTTCGTGTCTATGGTGTTCAAGGTCTCAGAGTCTGTGATGCCTCAGTATACCCCATCATTGTCTCTGGTCACACGGCAAGTCTTTCTTTGAATACTTTTAATCTTGACTGACCGATTACAGGCTGGAGCTGTATTTGCGATGGCTGAGAAGTTGTCCGACATAATGAAGAGCCAGTACGGTTCTCCAGTCACGGAATAAGGCCGGATGCTGAGATCTGTACTTGTAATAATCTGTAACACCTTAGTATAAAGGGCATTTCGTTCTGTTGTATGTCAACAGCTTATTCAAACAACTGGAGGACATACTAAGTGAGTCCTAGGGGCTAGGAATACTTCCGTTCCACAGGTAGAAGTTGTCGTCTTACGGTGCAAATACAATCTGACTACTTAGTACACTACTTCAAGTTGGTGCTTAAGTTGCAATGGAGCCCAAATCAAGTTCCTTCTTGAGGTCAGCGACCTTGAGTTCATGTGAGGATCATCAATGGGGTGACCGACACAACTATGTCTCACGCATTAAACTAACGGCTCACAGCTGAAGATAGTAGGAGCGGTAGGTAGGTAGGTAGATTACAGCGGAATGGTGAGCGGTCGCTGTGGCGCGATCGGACACAAAATCGGAACTCGGATATCTCTCCTCAAACTTCGACAGAATACCAAGATCACACTCTCATAATCTCATAATCTGCAACAAGAATGATACTTCTTGTTGGCTCTCTTCGATTCTTGACGATCTTGTTCAAGACTGTTGATTTGTTAAGGAGGCTCTTGCCAAAGTTCATGCGTTCCCGCCACATCACTGGCAGGATAACCTTTGTACTCACAATGCACAAGAAACCAGAATAATTCTTCTTGTTAGCTTATCGAATCCCGGAACGCCTTTTCCCGACCTCAACCTGCCATGAACCCCCAGCGACTTTCTTCATTCATCCCAGCTTTTTCCCATTTCACGAAATCGAGGTGTCCGTGAACTGTAAGGACCGTGCTTCCCTATGCGTGCCCAAAGACATCAAGAAGGTTGTCACAAGGCGTTAAAATAAATTACTGTTCAAGATATCCAAAGCAGAGCCACCAGCTTCCCGTGTAGACCATACCAACACCGACCCAATCTTCGACGATATCGAGCGATGAAGGCCTTGGAAAGGGCATCAAGGAACGCTTCTACTCTTTATCATCCAGTCGGCTGCCGGATGGTCTATGACACCTTAGCATAAAAGACATTCTGCTTTGTGCATATAGGATTCATATCAACAGTTTACATTCAAACAATCTAAGGGAAGTCAGGTAGCATAGACAGCAAAGGGCAAAGATCAATAGTAAATTACAATACAGGTCAACGCCAGCGTCATCTTCCCAGAACAACTTTAATCAAGCTTAATCGGTTCAATCTCTCTAGGTGACGGCAATGTTGGGCCGCCTGTGCCTCGCTTTGTCGAGGTCGTCATGGCCTGCGCTGGGATGGCGCGACCTGAGACCAACGGCTTCGACAGAGCAGGAGGGGGAGCTCCAATGAGCCTCGACACGGTATACGGAAGTTCGTACCCAGAGTTTATGGCATGGTCGATATAACGCGCCAGCTCGAGATGGAGGGTAGGGTAGTATGTCGCTGACGCTTTCCGTGAAACCTGTAATGATATAATCAAGTCGTGCTCACCTTTGACAAAGGTATCGCATACTTACCAGGATGATGCGTTCAAGGCCAGAGAGGAAGAGATCCGAGTGGAAACGGTAGGCGGAATGATCATGGTCCTTGGGAAGCTTGAGATCAGCAGCCACTTTCGAGATTGCATTTATTAGTTTGAGATGGGTCGTCTGTCATAATCACACTTTGATAGCAACATCTTCGACAGATCAATTCACTTACGAAATAGCCTATAGCCTCGAATTCAACACCACCGGTCATGCCACCGGGTGCTCGTGGTTTCTCAACTTTGGCTTCATCGGTCTCAGGCAACACCCAAATTGTGTTGTTGGGATGACAGAATACCCAGAAGTAATCCCTGCAGATATCAGATAATTCCTGGAGATATGTCTTGTATATCCTTGGCAGATGCAGGGATTCGATGAAGGCATGGGGCGAAATTGGCACGGCAGGTGACTCGGATGGCGGAGGGGCAGGGGTCAGCAAAAGTGCTCGTATAAGCGAAAACAGGTTTTTGTGAGGGGATGGGAGAGTGATGAGTTTACTGGAGCTAGCAGGAGGTGAATCAATCTCCCAAGCTTCACGACGAGCTCTTCCAGAGCTAGAACCGTTCCCGAAGGATGGGAGTGATGAAACAGGGTAGAGCTCAAATAAAATAAGAAGCAGGTCAGCTATCAGCTGGCGGGTAGCGACATCTCCTGGTTTCTTGTCAGAGTAAAGCAGGGAGACGAGCTGCATGAATGGAGTAGGACATGAGCTACGCAACGCGAAGCATCCGATTGATGATGTGGAGAGAGCCTTGAAGCACCGCAATAGCTCATGAAGAATCTGGTCATCATGTTGTTCCTCTCTAAGGGTCCCCAAGTTGAATTTTTGGATGGACATTGCCGAAAAAATGGACTGACCTCCACTCAACCTCTAGAATCTCGTTGAGTCTGGTCAACAGAGCGGAGTATCCACCGAGTGATAAGAATTCCTGGGACCAGCTAAATATGACGTCAGTATTCTTGAATAGCGAGGGGAGCTAGGCTATTCACGTCGCAGTCTCATTCCGGAGTAATAATCGCAACTTCTTGATGTCTTCAACATCGAGCTGTGTGCTCGATGTCCCAGACAGGATGCTGAAGAATCTGGTTGGCGTAAGGTTCTTCATTGTTGTGGGTTTCTCTTTGCTTGGCTTGCCAGACGATAATAGGTCCAACGTAGAGGATGAAGCAAGATTGATCTGGCTTCGAGAGAATATCCGTTGTGTGTCGAACGAGAGACCCCGTGAATGACCGCTCGGCCTGCGTGGACTCTGTGAACCGTGTAGTGCAGAAACTTGACCACCAGCATAAGGGGGGCGCGGTGGTTCAAGGTCATCGTGATCAATGTAAGGTTTAGGTTTTCTAGGTGAGTCAAGAGATTCTATGCTGTGCACTCGACGCAGAGTTGCAGAACGAGGAGCGATTGGTGGAGCGACCTCTTTTGGGGGATTGAGAGCCATTGTCTGTGACGACTTCAACATCGCCGCCTTAACACTAGCATCCATTCCGATGAGTTTGGGTCGCAGTGTAGTAGGAATTTGAAGATCATCCTGTTGAACACTTTGTCAGAATTGCATGAGAACTACCACTTTACAAGTTAGACGTACTAAAAGCTGATCGAATGCCTGATTCATGGCAGGACCTTCCATAGGTTGCTCCTGAATCTCTTTGTTCTTTTTGGTCTCGGTCCGCTTCTTCTTCTCAGTCCCTTGATTCTGACCTTTCGTCGGCACCTTTGAGCTCTTCGGGCCAGTAGCCACGGCAGGTAGGTTCTCTTTGCCATGATAGTCTACCATTGGTGTGACCATGGTGAATTCGGAAGAAGATATTCGCTTCAACGGAAGAATTCCCTTGAACATGGTGGATGTGTTGGGGTTGAACTTACGGCCAAAGTTGAACCATTCATTGTCCAAAAATGGTTTCTCGCTGCACGCGTCAATCACGTGATCGCTTCGCGCCGAGTCTGAGTTTGGCAGTTGTGGCACCGAAATGACGACAATAAACACAACGGGCGCCCTCCGGACGCAGCGCCCGCTACTCACAACTTTCATCCCATCATATACATTTGAGTCTAGAATGCACACACAGACTTGTAGCATTAAATTCAACCACCCACAACTTCAACTTTCATCCCATCGTATACATATTTGAGTCCAGATTGCACACATCAAACTTGTAGCATTAAATTCAACCGGTCTTCATGCATGTAACGGCCATCTCAGCGGAAAAACCGTTCCGGTCCAGTAATTCTCCGTCTAACAAAACACGGTGTATAGGAGGAACGGAGCATATTCCTGGAGGCAAAAAGGAGGCAAAAAAGGAGCAGAAGGGAAAGGAACATGTGATCATCGACCGAGACAAGAGCATTCGGCGCAAATCACTCGTCCCGCAAAACCCACTAACGAGTAGCGGGAATATATAGCGAAGGTGTAGTACAATTATACATATGTTGAAACAAACTTCGTAGTTAGATACAAAAAAAAAATCAATCTCAAGGCTAGTGAGATGTACTAGTAGTTCGTGATAGTCCGGACAGGTGTCCTCCGAGTAATAAATAAAATGTCCTGCAAAAGGTATCTTATCTTCGTATTCGGTTTCTAATGAAGGACTGTAAATGGCATGTAATCTATGGAGATTGGCAGTTGGGTATCGTGATGTGCTTGAGAGTACGGCTGATAGAGAAAAATCAGTATACGTGAAACAACGATTTGGGATGCGTTCTGTCTTACTTGGCCGTGAACAAACCCCACCATCCCTGAGGACCAGAGTAAGCTTCAACTCGACTGAAATACGTTCAAGAAAACTCACCTCGACACCTCCGAATTGGGCATCCTATGATAAATTAGTACGTGGTGAATTATTCCAACCACTGACATCGTACCTTCCAAGGCTCGTCAAAGTACTCAAAGAAGAAGTAGCCGGTGCCATTGGTGTTTGCTTGACAGACAAAATTGTCGAGGAAAGTTTGCAGCCCAGATTCCGATGCTGTTCCAGGGCCATTACTGGCATTTCCCGCATCCGAAGATTTCTATAGCTCGTGAGCAACAGCACGCATAATGCGAGAGATACTGATTACCGTCGGCCAACCTTGAATAGTCATTCAGCATTGAATTCGAAATGTCAATGCATTTCATCGTACCTGTTTCAGCGATATACATCTTGGGATTGTTCGAAAGCGCAGTCGCCGCGTCGACGTCAGTAGTTTGGAAGAACGAGGCCGTCCAAGCAGCCGCGTCGTCCGCGCTAACATTCGCAAACCACGGATGCACATTAGCCATCTGCAATGAACAATCTAGATTGAGTCTTAAGCTCATTGAAAAGGATGCCTCACTCCATAGTCGACCGACTCAAGAACTTTAGTGTTGAAATAGCTTCCTGCATCAGCTGTACCAACAGGAAGTGATACTCCCATTGATGAGAGCATATCTCGGGTATCCTTGATATTAGCTATCAGCAGATCAGCTCCGGTGTCGCCAACAGGACTGTTCGCTGGTGTTTGAGCTCCTCCATTAGCGGTCAGATAGCTGATATCATGTTGAGTCACTGAATCATCTCCAACGGTGGGAAAAACTCACTTTAGCATGAACTCATTGCCAACTGTGATACCACCAATGTGGTCCGTCCCATATGTCTGGATCGCATTCTGAATCTCACCGCGTTGGCGTGTATAAGCGGCGCCGTTGTCGGTAGGAACGTTGTAGTTGCCTAGCCAAACAGTCATATTGACTTTTGTTTGCTTGATAGCTTCAAGCTAGAAGCAAGGTCTAAATCGCACCGTGCTTGTCGATGGGGTACGAAAATACTTACGACGAGAGCTGATTGATTGCAGTCAGCTCCATACAACCGAATACGCTTGGGGCCACGTTAATTTGAAGTTTGGCCTAACGACCGGATAAAAATACGTACAGTAGTCAGTTGAGACATCAACTATACGACAAATAAATCAGCGTGTCAGGAAGCTCCACAAACTAAATCAGACAGACTTGAATATCTGTAATGACATTTGCTACAAGAGGAATGATTAGCTGAGAAGGGTTGAGTAGAAACGGACACCCACCGAGGCTATTCCCGCAGTTGGGGAGCTGTGAGCCCTCTGGGGTATATGCAATTCCATAGAACGACTGGTGAAGGGCTGAATTTTTGACGAAGGTACTTGGATCGTTGGGGTCCGTCTGTTTCACCGTTGACGAATTGTTGTTATTCGAGTCCGATGAAGACTTGTGCTTCGAAACGACAACGCCAACAACGACACCAATAATGATCAAAACAACCAGTCCTACGAGCGACCCAATAACCTGCATGTAGAAATTCGCACCCCCTCAAAGAAAAAAATGTGGGATATTACATACAATCATCTTTGAGCGTCTCTTTGAGGACTCGCCACGCTCCATCCAGTCCCCGGGCTTGTAGCTTTGGTTAGCATAAGGGGCTCCGCTCACATCCGCCAGGGAGTGCGACGCAGCCTGTGAGTACATTGCGTCTCCACGAGGACCTGCAGCCGTCATGGGTATATTGTGCGTCGAGTCAAAAGGGTTTTGTGAAGGATATGACTGAAGGATAGCGTGTCAGACTGTCAGTACAGTTCCGGCCGCACGGCAAAGAGCGGAGCACTGCGAACCTGAGAGGGCCCGTCATCATAGTAATTTTGCGGGCGATCCTGATAATAAGCCATGAGGGACGGTCAGCAGCAGCTGGTCCTAGTTGTGTCGGTCAACGATGGAGTTGAAGGGAAAAACGAAAAGCGCAGTCAACACCTCACTATTTATAAATCAAGTTATCACCTGGTTGCATCACGGTGTAGATCTTACATGAGGGGTGTGTCCAGATTTAGGCACTACTTCAACTTGTGATACAATATAAATAAGACAAATCTGATATAGGCATGTTGTATGATATGGAGAAAGGATAAAGGATCCAGGGTAAACATAGAGTCCAGGGTATCATACAGAACACAAAACAAACAGATCAGAGACAACCTACACGGGACATCTAGTTTCGGGAGATGTGTCCGTCTCAAGGCGGAGACGTCGATGGTGTTGCAGGTACACGCCTTTGTTTCCGCAGCACTCGCGGGAGGTCTTCACCATCCGCGCCTTTTCTTCGTGTCGGCATTGTGCGACTTCGCCTTATGCCATCATGATCGCGAGGATTTGGCCGGTCCAACGGATGCTCTTGAACAGGCGACATCGGTGACCCACTGATTACCCCGGGGTCTTCTGAAAAAAATATGTGGGATACAGGAGGTGAAGAATGGCTAGGTCGGGTGTTGCCTACCTGTTGTCGTTCGCCGTCGTGACATGGGTCTTACTGAGACTTGGTTGACACGCTTCCAGCGACCAGGGCCGATATTTGATATTTCTTCTTCGGAGCTAGGAACGACCACATCTGTGACTTGAGTGTGAGGTCCTGGCGATACAGCGCCATTCGGAGGCGGGGGAATGTCCAGCATAAAGTGGTCTTGGTGCGCAATTAGGAACTCTAATACACTTTGACTGAGCTCGAACTCTTTGGGTGACATTTCGTGGTTTGGATGTGATATCAGACCTGGTCGGAATATCACGGCGAGATCTACAGAATGTTTCAAGAGGCAGTAGATTGAGAACGCAAGGGAAAGGACCAACTGCTCGCTGTCATAAGGTTCTTATCAGATTTTTGCGCAAAGACCGAGAGAAGATCTAGGACATATAACAAAAGATGTTGGTTGGGTCGGGGCATCTGCTTGATCAAGCGTTGATATGTTGCGATGACATCGTTCTCGTTGTAATTTGGTCGTGCTATTTTGAATGTGAGCTCCAGAAAATCGCCACGATAGGTATTGCGCACCCAAGGCATCACGAAACTAGAGACGGGTGAGCAGTGGAAAAATGGGGAAAGCAAGATGGACGCACACTATGATACATGCCATGAGGGATTACCGGCTCCTACGTATCCATGAGTAGGGAAAGTCACATAGAGGTTAAGAAACTCACGGGCATGTGTGTAAGGTACCGCCGAAAGACACTGGCGACGTCATGTGTAGTGTATGTCTCTAATGCCCAGTTTAGTTTCCTGCCGAACTAGAAAAGAGAGGATTACGAATCAAGGTTGCGATGAGAGTTGAAGGACGCACATCTGGGGGTCTTTCGAAGATTGTCTGTAGGTCGCGCGTCCGTCGACTTGAGCCATTGACACGAAACGTGCCTGGGACTTCAGTTGCTGTGATGACTCTTAGTCCGGCGGATCATCGGGGTCGTTCGAGTAGACTCACCATTGAGTTTGAGGTACTGACCACTGATTGTTGTAACATGTCGATGGGTGTCCAGGCATCTGTAACAGAGGAGCACGCACCATTTAGCGACTACCACTGGAACAGTTCCCCACACATAGAAATCACCCTTGGTACTAGCTGTCGATATATGCACGCTCGCATGCTTGAGACTCTCTTTGAGTGGTACACCGAACACAAGGCCGTCCGGGATAGCATCATCTAATCGGCATGTGAGCTCATGTGGCGGAACTCTGGCGCATGTCTCGCACCTGGCCTCCACTCGGCCTCTTTCTTGACCTTCTGGGCAAAGCTCAGGTTGTTGAGCCATGCCTTCAGGCTCGGCTTGGGTGTCGATGAAGCGGTGGGCTCCATGGAATCCGAGTGGGACCTGCTGCGTCTTTGGTCGGCGGCGGAACTCGAGGGAATAGACTTTGGAGATGAACGGAAGAAGGGGAATGTGCGCCTTGTTGGATGGCTTGCCAGCACGATGAGGGGACCGGGGAGATTGGAGGAGTGAGGTTACAAGGATTCAGTGGACAAGAATGGGGACCCACATGACGTGCAAGAATAGAGCACAGCCACACAAGCCCGTTTGCAACACCACTGGCAGTGTACTACATACAATGTTCTCCTGCGTTTTGTTTTTCATCAATTTAAAACCGTAGTCGCCACGCCACGTTTGCCGTACACCATCACAGTTCTCAGCGTTTCGGCGCGACAGCCCCGGATTGTAGGTGTATCCCAGATCTCAAGGGACCTACATGCACATGGTCTCTGCGTTTTTCTGGCCTTTTCTTCTCAGGTCGACATTCGACGACGGAGAACATCATCAGAATCACATGCATCATCAGCTGATGGCTGTCCCTGTACCTTTCCCAAGATATCAATTTACAATAACTGAAATAGACTTCTGTCGCTTGACATTACTTACTTATGGCCATTCTGAATCTGAAGACCCTCATTGACACGATCAAGCTAATACCGGGTGCTCGGTTGCTTCTCGGTTCTGGAGGATTTGCTGCACTCGTCATCGTTCTTCACTTCATCTATAGAAGGAAACAGAGCCCGAAATACGTGTCCAATCTTGCTCACGTAGGAGCCGCACAGTACGATGTGATAATTGTCGGGGGAGGCACGAAATCCGGCTTTTACAAGTAGTCTCATCTAAGCTTTGCTATAGGAACAGCCGGATGTGCTCTAGCAGCAAGGTTAAGTGAAGACCCCGGCATCAAAGTACTATTGTTGGAGGCCGGTCAGAGGTACGTCGTGCGCTTCCTTCTAAGTACATTATCTACAAAATGACGCGCGTCACTCAGCGGCACTGCTCTAATCCAGAGTCGAACTCCTGCTCTATTTTCCAGACTATTCAATACGAAACATGTCCTTCCTTTCCGAACAGAACCTCAATTACATGCCAATGGTCGAACCCAGTTCTGGCCCCGAGGTGACGTTATACTTTTGTCTACCTTCTAGTTGTTGACTTTTCATGGAATCTGCAGCAAAGTTGCTGGGTGGATGTGCGATTTTTTCTATTTCTGCTCTTTCATTGTTTTAACCCAGCCCGTAGGTTCTTCCATTAATGCCCAAATGTATGACTCCTTTCCTTCTCATGGTTGTCATGACATCGAAATCGTCATCCGCCTTCCAGGGCTCAGTATGGCGCGCCAGAAGATTTTGATCAGTGGGCAAAGTTGATGAACGACGATTCTTGGTCGTGGAAGAACTTCTCTCAGTACATACCCTCATTGCATCTTTCTCCTCAAATTTGTTCATGACAGCATAAAGATATTTCACGAAATTCGAAAGATATCAACCTCACCCAGACTACCCTCTCGTCAACACTGCCGTCCGTGGAACCTCAGGTCCTATTCGAATTGGGTACTTTAACTCGGTTTCAGAGACCTCGAAAGCATTCATCAAGGCTTGTACCAACGTCGGTATCCCTTTTAGTCCAGATTTCAATGTCTCCAGTGGCACGCTGGGAGTGAGCCGGGTAAGTCAGTTTCGGCAGATCCCTCAATGTCGATCTGAACTCTGTTTTAGATCAGTGAGCCGTCCTTCTGTGATGACATCTTCAGTTTTTTTTACCTGTTCCTTTCAAGTGACCTATATCGACGAGAAAAGACAACGAGTATCATCGGAGTCTGCTTATCTGACGAAAGATGTTTTGGCACGTAAGAATCTTACGGTCGCAGTCAATGCACATGTTACGCGGGTAATCTTCAAGACTGAGAATGGAGAGAAGCGTGCAATAGGTGTCCAGGTTGCAAATTCACCCACTGGAACACGTTACCGTGTTCTGGCACACAAAGAGGTCATTCTCTGGTGAGTGCGCGAATGCGAAGTGCGTTGTCATGCCTTCATGCGCTTCATTCCAGTGCTGGCGCGGCACAGTCTCCCCAGGTAGGTTACATCATAACTCGAACTCTCCGCCTTACTCAGGTGGTACTACGGTCTAGATCCTCAAGCTTTCTGGCATCGGCCCTGCTGAGGAGCTCAAGGCTCACAACATTTCTATTGTCCATGATCTTCCTGGTGTCGGCTCTAACCTCGTTGACCATCCCGTGATTGACCTTTACTTCAAAGACAAGCACGATCGTTCATTGAAGTACTTCCGCCCCCAAAGCCTCCGTGAAGCCTTCAAAGTTCTCTTTGCATTTATACAGTATTTTTTGCTTGGTATGGGAGGCCCTATAGCCACCAATGTGAGCATTCAATATGTCTTTGGCCATCTATTTTACTCAGACCGAACAGTTTGGTGAATCCGCTGCATTTGTTCGATCGGACGATCCTATTCTCTTTCCCAAGGAGCAATACTCAGAAACTCTCTTGGATAGCACATCTGGTCCTGGGGCACCCGACCTCGAACTGTTCACGACACCACTTGCTTACAAGGTGATAATTTTAAAGTCCCTCCATGCGGTTCTTCATCGTTGATTTCATCGATATCTCAGGAGCACGGCAAAATTGGCTTTGATGTCCATACCTATGCGCTTCACGTATATTTGGTTAGGTGCGAATTTTCTCAGTGTATTCTTCCATCTAATCCTGAATGATGATGATGTTGAAAATAGACCACTGAGCACGGGTTCCGTCCTTCTTCGCTCGTCCAACCCATTTGATCTTCCTATTGTCAATCCCAAGTATGTCAAACTTCGCCTGTTTCGAAATCAGCATCTTGATCTTTCCTCCCAGCTACCTGAAGGCACCAGAAGATGCCGTGAAACTGATGCGTGGAGTTCGCCTATTGCTCAAAATTGCGCAAACCGAGCCTCTTTCGAGTCACCTCGATCAGGACTTCCGTCGCCCTGATCTTGATCACGGAACACACCTGAAATCGGACGAGGAGATGTTGGAGCTCGTTAAAGAGCGTGTAGAGACCGTCTATCACCCGGCGTGTACGTGCCGGATGGCTCCGCAGGTGATGAATGGTGTCGTTGACTCTCAGCTACGAGTATACGGGATTCAAGGACTAAGGGTGTGTGATGCATCAGTTTATCCCTGGATTATTTCTGGACATACCGTGAGTTTTACACTAAGTTTGTGAGATTTTTCCTGTCGATTGAACGGGCAACTCAGGCCGGTGCATGCTATGCTATGGCGGAGAAACTGGCGGACATGTTGAAGAAATCTATTCATGACAACTGATGGTGTCTGTCCAGGAGATACTAAATGAGCAGACACAAACTAGATAATCTGTGATTTGTAGTGATAGGATTCCGGACACCGGTCGCGGCAAACTAGACCCACAAATCATTCAGTCTTATTGTCGGAGTGGAGACTGTCAGCTTTCAAGGATGTCTCTTACATTGGCCACTTGGCATCGATCTATGCCTGGCTCCGAGTGAAAGTGAGAGAGTGAGAAGGCGTATGAGGGAGCTTAGATACCATTCGATGTGACTGCAGACAAATAGATTCTATTTGGTCGCCCTTGTTCTCTCGCAAGGACACCGTGATAGGATGCTTCACTGAACTTTATATACATAAGAGTTGAGGTATAAAATTTCCTCGTACTTCAGTTACGAGACGATAAAAACATGCATTGGCCGGGAATCGAACCCGGGGCCAAGCCAGTCAAGTGGGAAGACTTGATGTTAACCACTACACTACCAATGCACTTGTAATGAAGAACCTGCACCTAACCATGATGTGTATCTGCGAGCTCAGGATGCTTTTGCTACTACAAGAAAACGATTGCTGACTTTGTTCCATGTCTGCGCGGAAAAAGTCATCGACGACGCGGCTTCCCCAGACATTAAGAGAAGAACTCGAGGGAGTTTCTGGTGCGTGAACTGGCAAATTGTCTGGATGGAATATAACCCAATCTCAGGTAATGATCATCCACGGACAAAATACCCTTCTCGACCAAAGATCACTCGCAAAGAGGCACGCAAGGAGCAACGTCAGAATCGCAAAAAGAATAAGGCAGAATACTTTTCTGCTGGCAGCGCATACAACAAACGATCCGCTGAACAAGAAGAGCATGACGAGTCGCCGCAACGAAAGAAGGCAAAACTTGACCAACCTGATGTTGTACTGAAGCCTCCTGCGCCAAAGCCTATACCCGAGACCAAACCACCAAAAAATAAAAAGAAACTAGTCGAAAAGGTGGCACCCAAGCCTGTTGCTCCTCGAATACCAGATCAAAGGAGGGACGAGGACGACGCGTATATAGCCTACCTCGAAGCGAAACTCGGTTACACCAAGAGTATTAAACGGAAAAAGCCCGCAGAAGATGACGGTCTAGATGGCAAGTCGTGTGCTATACAAACTGTATCTCCCTGCTGACTCGCAGCTCCAGACCTTCTGGATTTCGCGGATACTCTTGTCGATCCTCAGGTGTGTGTCTTGTAGTCAGACTGTTCCTTTTTAACCTCGACAAGGATGAAGATGAGGGCGCCGACATGGAGGACGACGTGAATGACGAGCTGGGTAATGATCAAGACTTGGAATCTCAGAGCAGCGGGTCAGAGTATTCGAAATATGACGAGGATGAATGGCACGGGCTCGGCGATGCTGAAGAGGGCAAAGAGGTATCAAATCCTCCGGACCCCTCATCCCCAGTGCAAGCAAACAGTCAGTCTAATTCAAACGAGAAATCAAACATACTCACCGCCCTTTCCAGCAACCCGCTATGTTCCCCCTCATCTGAGAAACAAAGAGAATGCGAACGAGAAGCCTTCCGAACTAATGATCAGACTTTCTAGGCAACTCAAAGGTCTTCTTAATCGGTAAATGACTTGGTTATCTCGTATAGTTTCTACTTACATCTCTTCAGCATGAGCGAACAAAACATGGGTTCTATCTTAGATAGTATAGAGGGAACATATCGAGACAACCGACGCAATGGTAATTCCCTGGATATGCAAATGGTTTTCTTGAGTACTAATGTTGAATTTAGATGTCACAACGAGCATTACGACTTTGATCATCGACGGAATTTCCTCGCATTCATCCCTATTGGATTCTTATGTTGTTCTCTACGCTGCATTCGTCTCAAGTTTGCACAAGGTTATTGGCATCGAATTCGGTAAGATTGACTGTTGACCCCGTATTCGCTTAGACCCACCTATTTTCAGCGGCCTACTTTGTCCAGAACGTGGTCTCCTCTTACGAACGCTACTTTGCCACATTACGAGCTGATACAGAAGAAGGCGGTGGAAAGGAGTGCTCTAATCTGATCGTGCTTCTTTCCGAACTTTACAATTTTCAAGTTATTTCGTCCGTCCTAGTCTTTGACATTATTCGTGGACTGTTGGACGCTGGATTAAGCGAGTTTGTTGTAGAACTTCTCCTCAAAATTGCTCGAAGTATGTATTTACAAACTATGTGACGTCGTGCGACATCATACTAACTAGTACCATGACAGATTCGGGTCAGCAACTACGGCAAGACGATCCTTCGGCGCTTAAGGACATCATTGAGATTGTACAAAACAAAGTCTCGGACACGAAGGACGACCTGAGGTATAGACCTCAATGTCTTCTTGAAGACCGCAACTCAAACTTTGCGTAACAGCTCCAGGACTCGTTTCATAATTGAAACACTCACTAACCTCAAGAATAACAAGTCCAAACGGAATGTCGCCCAGAACCAGGGAGCAGACTCTGTCGAACGGATGAAAAAGTTTCTCGCAAACTTAAGCAAAAAACGAACGGGTAAGTTATGATCCTGGTTCAGTCAATTGTTTGTAACACTCTGTAGTCCTTGCACACGAACCTCTACGAGTTTCACTCGAAGATCTACATAACGCCAAGACGAAAGGAAAATGGTGGCTCGTTGGCGCTGCTTGGGGTGGCGACCCTCTTGTCGATCGCCAGGCTGAGATCAAAGCTTCGAAGGTGGTGGAGGCAGCGGATCCCGCTGGTGACCTTGTGAACCTAGCACGAAAACAAGGGATGAACACTGACATTCGTCGCAGTATCTTTGTGGTCCTCATGAGTAGCGAGGTTGATTTGTGTAATCTCGTGCTCTTGCCTTTGCTAAACGACCTTGATATCAGGACTATGTTGATGCCTGTGAAAGGCTGTCGCAGCTCAATCTCACCGAAGTCCAACAACGTGAGATTGTACGAGTCTTACTGCATTGTTGTGGGAATGTAAGGTTGCCACTGGCTGTTTCTTCTCGAATAGGCTGATTCCTTTTCGCAGGAAAAAACGTACAATCCCTACTACGCATTGGTCTGTCAGCAGTTATGTCGCACGTCCCACTCATACAAGATCACTCTACAATTCTCTTTATGGGACTTTCTACGCGATCTTGGAGAGACTTCGGTCGGCGGGACTGAACTCATCAAGAATCTCGATGATGACGGATTTGACCTGAAAAGTATATCACCCACCAGGATGCGCAACGTTGCTCGAGCATATGGATGGTGGATAGCAAAAGACTCTGTCACTCTTTCTATTCTCAAGGTATTTACTCGTACTTCCGATCGTCCTTCCGTCCCTGACTCTTGTTTCTTAGCCTGTCGACTTCACTTCTCTGAAAAAGACGACGACAGAATTTCTCCGAGAGATGTTGCATCAAATCTTTATTTGCAGTCAAAGGACGACGCCTTTGATTACCTCGACCCCCAAGGACGTTCCCGCTACACGAAACCGTGGCGCCATCGAAGAAATCTTCATCAAAGCCACACGAATCCAGACTCTTGCTATGGGTCTGGTGTATTTTCTTTCCGAAGCATTCCGCGACGCTTCGAAGGATGGGGACGAGATGGAAAAGTTCATCAAATGGGCCAACGGATTGGCTAGAGAGACACTCAGGACGGGAGTTGACATAGTACCAGGCCTTTAATGTGGAAGTTGACAAAGTACCGTGCCTTTCGTGAGGTCCTTCTGTCTTTCGTATACATTTTTCGAAACGAGACGTTGCTCCTTAGGGTCAGGAAGGATCCAGGAAAGCCGGAAATTAATGTTCGCCATGCTTTGAGATGTAACATTTCCTTCAGAATTTCCCAAACAATGAATATTCTATTCCGACTTCCTAGTCGTGGTCATCGAGAAAAATTGATATGATCAACCAGTGGTATCATGACAGTCCGATCTTTTGGAATGCGACACTTGAAACAATGCTTCCTCTCTTTCCACCAAATTCGAATGTCGGATGTTCTATTCGAGAGCTGTTGTACATTAGCATTTACGCGCTCAGCCCAAATCAGAGGTACGTACTGATACATTAAACGTGTCTCGCTAGTCGAGAAAATGGTCTGCAATTCTTCCTCTGTAAAATTGCAGGCTACGAAGTATGATGAGCTCGATGCTGCAAAATATCAAAATAACATACAAGTGATCAGGAAACATCCTCCTGGCTTGAGGATCTCAGCGATGCGTCTAGGATATTTCGTTGCCGGTGATTTGCCATTCCCATCTTTAGCACCAAGCGCGATCGCGTCAAATGTTCCTTTGTCCAAGACGAGGTCCCAAACACCTTCTGGGCTGGGTTTCATAAAGGGCAAAAGCGGAGGGTCTTCCTGCAGGAAATCAGATGTGTTGAAAGTCACGTCCTTTTCACGTTTGGCGGCTATCGATGCTGCAAGTTTCACGGCGCCAGGACTGTAGTCTACACCAGATAGATGGGAGGTGGCGTAGTCAACATCTGCTAATGCAAAAAGCAAAGTTCCATTTCCGCTTCCAATTTCCACCGTAAAAGGCATCGACGATGAGGGGACATTTTCAACTGCCCAATCGACCATCCTTTCAACGCTCTCTTCACCAAACCTATTTTCATGAGTAGTGGTCGGAGCATACGTTAAAAAGTCTCACCAGATTTCCCCTTCCTCGCCGATCTCCTCAAAGTTATCTAACTCCTCAGCATAAACATTATCCCAGCTGAACGTG
>JAGGAR010024008.1:0-56953 GCA_017657315.1 Termitomyces sp. K1Ag
TTAAATTACACTAGACTTGAGTGTACAGCAGTCGGAGATGGCACTATGTGATCGTAAGACAGGCTCACTAGATGATGGTATTCCTTCCCTCCCAGTGGTCAGGTTGACAGCTCTCAAGTCGCGACTCATGGGTATAATTGCCGGTCACATGGGAACAAAAATCGAGAACAAATAAATTTGGCGCAAAATGCTACATCATGATACTTCGTAAACTCCGTAGACCTCGGAACCAGGATTTTGAGGTGGAGGTCTGTGGAGGTCATGATCCTCGGATGGTCATGGCTGGAGCTAGGGCCATCGTCGAACTTGAAAGGTGGGACGTGTAGGAAATCCACTCCGTGCCGCAGGTGAGAGATCTGAACTCGTAATAAGTCATATTTGAATCTTGCGGGATGTAGGAATCAATTAGGCTCGTTACCACTGGCAGCCTGCCCACTTGGCTCGTGGGCAACCGGTGTAACATAAGACATCCACGACACGACGAATGGGATGCATCTAACCAGTTTCAGAGAACATGACGACCAGCAGCGACTAGCATTGACTATCGCATGTATTTGTGTGGGATGAGAAATAAGTTCCCGTACAGGATAAAACATGAGGGGCCCCGGGTGATACTAACAGCGCTCAATATAGACCAATCATGATCTAGAAAGAAGAAACTGTTCGGCACCTCTTTTTCATTTACTTAAATATTGGACCGCGACGCTTCTCGAAGGGTAGAGACTCACCAGCAAGGTCCACCTCCCCCTCCCGAGATCTCTCAGACGTGAAGCCTTGAACCATGAATTCAACGTCTCAGACGGCTCCGAGTCTGCCACCAATCCCGCTTGACATTGCTTTCATGTGAGTGAAGACAGTTTGCAATACGGTGCATGAGATCGACGCGATTGATTAATGTTCGCAGAGCATATCCACCGGTGTGGTTCTTATGCAGTTGAATCCTCAATGATCGATTGATTGCCGTCTCGAATCTTTCCCACAGCTTCTTGGAATCATCCTCAACTGGTTCCTATACGGTGTTCTCGTACTGCAAATTTGTGAGTACTTGATCGAAATCTGAAATAATTTCCGTGACATTGAAGGCTCTTCAGACGTCTATTACCAATGCTTTCCTGAAGACAATATCAAATACAAAGCGTTGGGTAAGGAGTTTCGTTTCATCATGGTCATCTGATAACGTTCCATCCAAAATTCAGTCTACGGGATGTTCTTTATAGATACCACGCAGTCCATACTTGTTGCTGCAGATGCATTCCACTGGTTTGCCAAGGGTTTTGGGAACATGGCACTACTCACCGATCCTTTCATCTCTGCTTTTGATGCCCCCATGCTGGATGGGATCATTGCTTTCATTGGGCAGACCTTCTTCTGCTGGCGCATATGGGTCCTGCAGAAATCGTGGTGGTTGCCATCCTTAGTCTTTGTCGTGAGTCGCTCGAATTACTCGTGCCTTGATCGTGACTTGATGTCTTTGTTGTTCTAGGCTACAGTCATTAGTCTTACTGGAGCAATTGCTACTGGTATCGGAGTACGTTTTTATTTAACCTCTTCCTCCCTTCAGTACTCAGCCAGACCGCATTGTCTGCTCAGACATTTCGAGTCGGTAATTTGGCTGATCTTGGCACTCTCGAATGGCAAATCTCTGTAAGTTCCTCATTGAAATATGTTTACCAACGTTTATAATATCATTTAGCTTTGGCTTGTTGGGAGTGCCGTGACCGATACACTGATTGCAATCATCATGACTGTGCTGGTACAATTGTTTTTCTTCCTCCCTTAAATATGCATTCTCTTTCACTCTTACAAACAGCTTCTGCGTTCAAGGATGCGCGAGATTCAGCAAACCAACGATGTCTTAACACGTATTGTGCGCCTGACGGTGGAGACGAATGCAGCGACTGGTACAACAACTTTTGCTAAAGCCACCGCCCTTATTAACCGCTCAACCTAGCATCCGCCGCCGTCTTCGCGCTCGTATGTTACCTCGCAATCCCAGTAGGCAGCTTTTTCTCAAAATTGCATCTAACCTAACAAGGAATTTTTATAGGACCACCCCAGCATTATCATGGCTCCGTAAGTCCCTCCGTTCTTCTTGCCTTTACTTAACTCACTCTTTTCTGATGATTATAAGAGGATGCGCTCTTGGAAAGCTGTGCGTCATTTCTGACCCTCTCATCGTCATACCGTTTGACACTTCTGAAGATACTCGAATACCCTTCTAGCTATTCTCAACAATCGCATCTATATGTCGTCCAGGGGAGTGTTCCTGCGAAGCCACACGTTAGCCACAAATGGAATTGAAGTCAAATTACGCCAACCACCCTCAGAATTGTCGCAGGGCCACACTTCCGGGACACGAGATGAACAAGAGGAACCCTATAGAATACAAGTATTCTGCGAAACTGAAATCACGAAGGACATCCCACTCCAGCCCATGGAGTAGATCCAAGGCACTACTGGAGTATTTATTGCCAACAGCAGGGTGTGTTGATCTTGGGAGATATATGGCTTCTTTCTGAGCTTGTCTAATCGTTTCGTTACAGGATGAAGCGTCAACTTCAAGCCGACTTGTAATCAAGATCGACCTTGGCCCGTTCATCTCCAACATTATCATGATTATACATAAGATGTTTGTAAAACCCCTTTATGCCTATGTACGACTCAATAGTCTTGTAAACAAATTTTGTAAGATACTTCCTGCAGGACAAAACAAATCGATTGGAACGACGTATGAGACGAACTCACGGACTTGGTGTATATTGACCCTGGAACGAGAAGCATGTCAGCCAAGTTGAAGGCGTGTTCAACTCACCAGCGCCTATGATGATTTGATTACCAAACAAGATGATCGCCGCAACGAGACTAAGCAAGACAGAGAAAGTACCTGCTTATGAAATCCATGATTCAAACCATGGATTCTTGACAAGTTGCCAAGATCACTACATGCTTGACTTTCGTCGAGATTATGGAAGTTCCGCTACTCAGTGTGGGTTGTGAGGCTGAGAACATGTCATGAAAAGAAATGTGTAGCGGTGGACATCGCGAAGGGCCGGCAGGTCAGCGCCACGTCTCAATGAAGTATCTGGACATGCCCGGGGGTTGTAGTATGTGTTGCAGAGAGCTGAACTGGACGTGGTCTGTGATTTTGAGGACTGAGCAAGGTGGGGGAATTGCGGAGAGCTGGGCAGGCCGGCAAGGTCACAAAGAGCCGAGGGCCAGGTGGCATTTCAGGCAGCTGGGTGAGGAAAGGGTTACAGAAAACCTTGCTGAAGTCCATAGGTAAGGGCGACATGACAAGAACATAAGTGCCCTTGCTCTACCAAGAGTGAATGCGTGGGTATGGTATCTGGTGGAGAGTGAACGATCATCGAGAACGCGTAGTGAGGCATAATTTGTGAAATGCAAGTAGACCGCACATTAGGATATATGATGACAATTGTTGGTTAGGACCAGTGGCAATGGTGGAAATTGGATATTCTTCCTTCAACATTCTACTGTAATGCTTCCTGACTTTATTGGGCCCGAACCTTTTGTGCATCCTTCCCAAAGGTACAATGAGCTCGAGATGGGAAATGACCGTTGTCCAAATTGGATGTATTCTCAGCCTGCGAGAACATAGCAGAAGTATTGAGAATAAGTCGCAGCAAAGAGGCACCTTGCTACATTAGTGCCACACTGGCACGCCGAGATGGGTGGGTCATTGGTAATTGACATGCTCCCAGTCATGCCTGGACTAGTTGTATGTATTGAACTTTATGTAATCAAATGTCCCGCCTGTCAGTATTGTCGCTTGTGAGAAAAGTCGGCCTCGACTCACCAGCATGCAATTAAAGGGTTTCGCAATGGTCGACGAATCAACTGGCGTCGCAAAGGCTGGGAAAGGGATTTTGGCTTTGTCCTGCAATCCGCTGTCGAGTGCCACGTAAGCAAGTCACTGTATCAGCAACTTCGAAGCACTTACGACACTCCATAATCTTCACATCTTCCGCCATCCGCTGAACATCATCTTATCATGTAACTTGGGATATCCTGTACAACGCAGCCGATTCGAGCTCCGAGTCGGGGAAGGTCGGGGAAGAGATGCACCGTCAACATCGATGAGGCTATAATTACAGAAGAGAGGAAGATGGCAGGTGGAATGACAAGGCCGGAGACAGAGCCGAATTGGATGTATCGGAAACTTGTCTTCGTCCGTCCATCATTGTTGTCGTCGGGCTATGATGGGATAGATTGATTGGATGGAAACAGAGCTGGCGACCTGGATGATGGATGTTTGCGTGGGAAGGAATGCGAGTCAGGTAT
This sequence comes from Termitomyces sp. K1Ag, assembly GCA_017657315.1. Classification (NCBI taxonomy): domain Eukaryota; kingdom Fungi; phylum Basidiomycota; class Agaricomycetes; order Agaricales; family Lyophyllaceae; genus Termitomyces; species Termitomyces sp. K1Ag. The sequence goes on from JAGGAR010024008.1 coordinate 4,303, forward strand.
GTAAGCAGTATTTCGAAGTGGAGGTCATGGTCCGACAATTGTAGCTGGAGTTATGGACATCGTCGAAGAAGGGTGAGACGAAGAAAATCCACTCCATGCCTTCTTTCAGCTACCTCAGCACACGCTTCTACCTCCCCACTTTCCTCCCTTCGGAACATGGCATAGGAACAGTCTCCCGAATCGGTGAAAGTGTTGACCTACTCCCACTTGCCACCGGCACAGATTTGAACTCAGGATAAGTATTTGCGGGATGTAGGAATTAGTATATAACACACGGTAGACACTCGCGACACTTACTGCCAACTATTGCGTGTGTTGCCACGCCACACAAGCGCCACTCTCACGCCAAGCTTCACTTTGAGGAGGATATACGTAGTTACTTACAAGATGCGGCAACACACTGACAATTTCCTTTACAGCGGTTTGCATAATTGTTGGCACTTCGGAAATCGTGGCAAGTGCCAACAATTCTGCAAACTGCTGTAATCTTTGACACATCGTCTATTATGTGTGACTGAGATAGCTGCCCCTAACTCTAAGTTTCAATTCCAGTGTGTAACCAGATACCTAACCAAGAATCCTCACCAAAAGCTCCAACCAGTCCCCTCCTCTCCCCCTCCTCCCCCTCCGACAGAGTTTTCCCTGGCGCAATGAGCCCATCGCAGTGACTGTGTGACAAGTCAAAAGGAGGTCACGTCAACACAGTGTGACATGTGTCGCACTTTGCCGAATTTCGAAATGCATAGTGACCATGCCGAATTTGGTCGGTCAGTTTGCAGCATTCTGAGATCAGAGATCCATGAGTGCAGGCCCCGGTGAGCCATTTGAATAGAATCCATAGCTCTAAAAATCAGATGATGGCACAGCGAAGTGACGGCATATCGTAGAAATCCAAGGACTAATGCATCTGTGTCGAATGGGCATCTGACCAGTTTCAGAGAAGATGACGGCCAGCATTGACCGGGCATGGATTTCTGTGGCATGAGACATCAATACAGCATAAAACACTCCACAGTTGCTCCAGGGGCCCCAGGTGATAACAGCGCTCAATAGAGATCAATCATGATCTAAAAATGTTCGCGCCTCTCTTAAATCTTGTTCGGATTACCTTTAAGTACCAGACCACGACCATAGATACTTTTCTCAAAAGGTAGAGAACCAGCAGGTCCACCCTCCCCCTTCTCAAGATCTCTCAGAGGTGAAGCCTTAAACCATGAATTCAACATCTCAGACGGCTCCGAGTCTGCCACCAATCCCGCTTAACATTGGTTTCTTGTGAGTGAAGACAGTTTGCAATACGGTGCATGAGATCAACGCGATTGAATCATGTTCGCAGAGCATATCCACCGGTATGGTTCTTATGTAGTTTGAACCCTCGATGATCGATTGAATATCATCTCGAATCTTTCCCGCAGCTTCTTGGAGTCATCCTCAACTGGTTCCTATACGGTGTTCTCGTACTGCAAATCTGTGAGTACTTGATCTAAATCTTAGACAATCTCTGTGATATTGACGACTATTCAGACGTTTATTACCAATGCTTTCCTGAAGACAATATCAAATTCAAAGTGTTGGGTAAGGGTTTCCTTTCATCATGATGGTCTTTGATAACGTTCCGTCCGAAATTCAGTCTACGGGATGTTCTTTATAGATACCACGCAGTCCATACTTGTTGCTGCAGATGCATTCCACTGGTTTGCCAAGGGTTTTGGGAACATGGCACTACTCACCGATCCTTTCATCTCTGCTTTTGATGCCCCCATGCTGGATGGGATCATTGCTTTCATTGGGCAGACCTTCTTCTGCTGGCGCATATGGGTCCTGCAGAAATCGTGGTGGTTGCCATCCTTAGTCTTTGTCGTGAGTCGCTCGAATTACTCGTGCCTTGATCGTGACTTGATGTCTTTGTTGTTCTAGGCTACAGTCATTAGTCTTACTGGAGCAATTGCTACTGGTATCGGAGTACGTTTTTATTTAACCTCTTCCTCCCTTCAGTACTCAGCCAGACCGCATTGTCTGCTCAGACATTTCGAGTCGGTAATTTGGCTGATCTTGGCACTCTCGAATGGCAATTCTCTGTAAGTTCCTCATTGAAATATGTTTACCAACGTTTATAAGTAACACCATCTAGCTCTGGCTTGGTGGGAGTGCCTTGACGGATACTCTGATTGCAATAACCATGACTTGGCTGGTACAATTGTTTTTCTTCCTCCTAGAAATATGCATTCTCACTCTTACAAACAGCTTCTGCGTTCAAGAACGCGCGAGATCCAGCAAACCAACGATATTTTAACACGTGTTGTGCGCCTGACAGTGGAGACGAATGCAGTGACTGGTACAGCAACTCTCGCCAAGCCGCCGCCTTATTAACCGCTCAACCTAGCATCCGCCGCCGTCGTCGCGCTCGCATGTTACCTCGCAATCCCGGTAGGCAATTTTCTCTCAAAATTGCATCCGACCTAACCAGGAATATTGTAGGAAAACCCCGGCATTGTCATGGCTCCGTAAGTCCCTCCGTTACGGTTCTTCTTGCCTTTACTTAACTCATTCTTTCGGATGATTTTAAGAGGCTGCGCTCTTGGAAAACTGTGCGTCATTTCTGACCCTCTCATTTTCATACCGTTTGACACTTCTGAAGATATTCGAATACCCTTCTAGCTATTCTCAACAATCGCATCTATATGTCCTCCAGGGGAGTGTTCCTGCGAAGCCACACGTTAGCCACAAGTGGAATTGAAGTCAAACTCCGCCAACCACCCTCAGAATTATCGCAGGGCCATAATTCCGGGACACGAGATGAACAAGAAGAACCCTATAGAGTACAAATATTCCGCGAAACTGAAATCACGAAAGATATCCCACTCCAGCCTATGGAGTAGTTCCAAGGTACTACCGAAGTATTGATTGCCAACAGCAGGTGTGTTGATCTTGAGAGATATACAGTTTCTTTCTGAGTGATCATTTCGTTGCAGGATGAAGCATCGACTTCGAGCCGACTTGTAGAGCAGATCGACGTTAGCCCATTCTTCATCAACATTATCATGATTATACGTAGCATATTCTTGTAAAGACCCCTTTACGTCTATAGTCTTGTAAACATATTTTCCAGCTAAGGCGTGTGCAAATCGTGGTCTAGGATCTAGACTCACAGATACATAATTTTCTTCATGAAGATGAATGCGTTGTGGAGAGTGGGGGCGGACATCACGAAAGGCTGGCATGTCGACGCCACATCGATGAAGTATCTGAACATGCCTAGGGGTAATAAATGCATGGGTGCGTGGGTTTCAGAGAGTTGGACTGGACGGGGCGCGTTGTCTCGAGGACTGAGTAGGGCTGGGCAGGTCGCAAAGAGCCGAGGAGGGGCAGGTGGCGTGTTCAACAGGCAGTTATGTGAGGGAAAGGGCTACAGTTGCTGATGTCCATAACTGAGGAGAGCGGCGACGACGGGGCATAAGCGCCCTTGCTCTCCCAAGAGTGCATGTGTGCGGCGCGTTTTTGGCGGGCGGTGGATTCCGAATCCAGATTATGTACGCACGTGCCGTCATTAGACAAGCCTTTCTCAGAATAGAAGTGTCTTCTCCGACTGTTTCCTCACTGGCATCTACTGCCGCGTCAACCTTCGTCGTCTCAAACACGCTGACTTCCCTATGGAACGAAAACGACGCTTCTTCGTAAGATAAAAACGCAATATCGACGACTCCGACTTATTCCATTTCAACTGCTCATAACACTATCTCGCCGTGTAACTTCGTTTTTATTCTCAGGCTGTTGTGTTCTATATACAGAAATGCTATCACCTTGTGCTATAATACGCATAGCTCTTGGGGATGGCAATGTCGGAGGCTATGCTCCCCTGGGGAAGTCTCGGCCATCCCGAGAGCTCCTGGTGGACCCGGATCGCGTATACACAAGTGTAACGTGTTTTGAGGTCTTCGAATTCCTTTTATCAGCACTCTTCGTTCCCGCCTCGTACCCGATCTCTCGCCATAAATCTTAGGCTAAAATCTTAGGGTAAAATCTCTGGTTCGGTAGTATTCCTTGCTTTTCCTCAACAAATTACCAAGCGCTTTCCCTTGTCTATCTATCCTTCGACATATTTAGCCCTGAATAGCCCATCCTTTTTCTTGCCTCTCCCTTGTCCACGCTCTATGCAACCTTTCCGTATACTAGATAGCTGAGTGTAGGGGGAGTGTGGTGATGGACAATGGCAGAAGAATTAGGATGCGTACCGACCTACCCCTCCGGATCCGACTTGGCTGAGGGTGTTGTCTGCAAGTGCAATGCTCGCCCGCCTGACGTTCTGTGGAGGCAAGTTTGTTGTCACACTGCGTCCAACGACTGCTTCAGGAATTACTCGTATCCTGATGCCAGATGACCCCACGTCTAACCTCAAGCTCATTCGGGGACTGGCGCAGCTGCATATTTATAAAACGTGAGTTCCCTCTTCCGACATTTTTATCCACATGTTTTCAGACTTGGTCATATCTACGAGCTGTCTACCAGATTATTCCTCGTATCCATCGTTACTGCTGTCGCATATCACAGAACGTCAGAATGAACTTGAAAAATCCCGCGATCTGGCGGTTGAGCAGAACTATGTGAAACTTTCACGGTTTGGTATAAAAAGCTGCGACTGTCACGATGTGCGTTATTTTTTTCGTCCATACTCGTTCTGATCTCGATTCTTAAATTGTAATTGGACTCCGTGATCATATCATTGGGCAGGCTTCTTCTCGACTTCTTCTCGATCCTGTATCACACCTTGGTCTGTTTTAGCTCCACACTCATATGAACAAGTCGCACGTACGTGCTGTTGCTGCCAAAGCGAAGTCCATCACCCCGATGTTCTCGAATTCTATGGTACCAGCAGTGCTGAGGGATTTATGCCTCTGGTTTCTCGTCAGTTCCCTCATGCCACACGAGATTGTGGCAGATCACCTGAAACTCAAGCTGGGAATGGAAAGGCTGCTTCATCAGAGTAGGCTTCCTGATGCACGAAATCCTGGAAAGGATGAGATACCTCTACGAACACGGTGGCTACCAGGACTATCTGAAGTGTCGCTTCTCCGTCATAAAATGTCCAATTTTTGAATCCCGTTTACAGGTCGCAGACGTTCCTGTCACTGATGACTTCCACTAAGTTATCTCAGACTTCGGACTGAACAGGTGGATGCCATCAAGAACAAGAAAAGATTTTTTCCGAGCGTGCTTCTTTAGCTCGAAATGTAGTCTTTACCCGACTTCGGCGAATTTCGATTCCGTTTTCGTTGGAAATTTATCTACGTGGGCGTTTAAAAGATCGACTTCAATAGTGTCACTTTCCCCCATTGTCCAACCTTCGGCAAACAAACGCCTTTCATCTCAAATTTGATTCATCTCTCCCATGGCCGCCGAGATTAAACAGCTTTCAGATTTGATTGCTTCGTCCGTGTCGACGTTGCTTCAGGCATATGAAGACGCCAACACACCTTTCCCCGACCCAAATCAAGAATTTACCCCGCAGTCGGAGGCATTTCGAGTGAGCCAAGTCGCAGTCGATGTAACAAACATCATCGCCGCCTCCGCACTGCAGCTTGCAGCACGTGTCCTACCACCTCATGTTTTACTCATGAACATTGCATCTGGGGTGTGTCATGATATTCTTGGTGGCATTCAAGCTAATAAAATGGTATTCGGAATATAGCACTTTAAGACTGCCGCCCTGCGAACTGCATTGGAGCTTAATGTGACAGAAATCTTGCGCGAAGCGGGACCGCAGGTGCACCATTTTCTGATCTTCGCCCAAACTCTCTTCCATGTATTGTATGTCAGGGGATGCACGTCGATGAAATTGCGAAAATATGCAATGTGGATGGCAACAAACTCGGCGAGTCATACTGGGGCACTCAGATATCTGATTCTGACAAACCATTTTCAGGCCGGTTACTTCGCATGTTGGCCATAGATCAATGCTATAGAGAGGTTGAACCTGACGTTTTCACGAACACGAGAGTATCTACGATCCTGGACAGTGGAAAGCCCGTTGCAAACCTACTTGAGAAGTACTCGTTCCCATTTCGTCTTCATTGTCAAGTATTCACACTTGCCGAAAGACCAGAAGACAAACATGACGGGACGTCCGGACTCGTAGCTCTCTTTGAAATTTTGTAAGTTCTGACATTCAGCAAGCTGAGCATCTCGGACGGATCCTTACATGCCTTTTTAGCCTTGGTGATGGTGCCAAAATTTCATCACACCTTCTTGAGAACCTCAAGGACCCGAAGATGGGCCGTTCCAGCGAACCCAATCACGCCCCGTTCAACCGTGTCTTTGATGTGGACTTACCCATGTGGCTCTGGTTTGAGACAAAAGAGCAATCATACCGTCGCCGCCGCTTTGCTATCGCCATGCGTGGTCTTGCGCAAATGCAGCCTCCTGATCTTTTGGATGATGGTCCGTTCTTGCTGCAAATATTATGGCATAATTTAGAGCTAATCTTTATTAGTGCTGGACTGGCAAGCCCTTCCTGAAGGATCGGTTATTGTCGATGTTGGGGGAGGCATCGGGACATCTTCAGTCGCGGTCGCCAAGAAACACCATCATCTCAAATTTGTCGTACAAGATCTCCCAACAGTATGCACAGAAGCGATTGACGTGCGTCGTGAGGCCCAACCTTCGTTCTCAGATTACTGACCTCTTTGTTTCTACAGCGATGGAGCAAGGACTATCCCGAAATTATCGAGACGGGCAGGCTTTCCTTCACACGTAGGTATCATATATGTTATTCTTGGAATTGATCTCAAAGGAATCCATCCGCACAGCCCATGATTTTTTCACCCCCCAGCCCGTCACCGACGCTTCTGTGTTCATCCTCAAGCATATCATGCATGACTGGTCGGACCCTTATTGTGCTCAAATTCTCAAGGCACTCCGTGCAGCTGCAACACCCATTACTAAGCTGGTCATAGTCGACAACATCGTTGCATACGCCTGTCACGATCCTACAGTCGAATCGGGCTCGAACTCTGGATATAAAGAAGCACCAGCACCCCTCTTACCTAATTATGGCGCGGTAAATATAATACCGTACGCTCTCGACCTTGGAGTACGTGTTCTGAATCAAGCTTTCCTCTATGAAGCCAATACGGATCGTACAGATGATGATTTGGCACAATGCCCAAGAAAGAACAATTGGGCAGCTGGACACCCTTTTGCGAAGTACCGGGTGGCAGCTTGTCAGTGCAAAACGCCATGACCCTCCAAGTAACTTTTCCGAACCCGTTATTGCGATTCCTATCTAAATCTCTAAGTATCGTCTTGTGAATGTTGACACACGAAATTAACCCATGACACAACCACCACTGTAGTATCATCCTCGAAGGAGTCGAGTGTCTGAACCTGCACGCGTCACTGGACCTGCATGGGACTCTAGACGTCAACGTTGACTTCCTCATCTAGGGAGAGAATCCGCATTAACAAAGTACCGTCGCGGGTCGCGACCGACAATGACATTCTCAATATTGACAGCGACCAAACTGATATAACATGAGAACAAGACTGTCTAAAAATATCGTTAAATGATAGATATGTGAGTGAGGGCCTATATACCTATACAGAACAGACATTGCAAAGATTCAATGCTATCGAAGAGAAAGTGCTCGTAAGACAAATTCAAAGTTGGATGATAAGCGGATTGGAATCGCTTCCTTCCCGGGGGTCAGGTCGACAGCTCTCAAGTTGAAGTTGCGACATGGAAGTTGAAGTCAAATCAGATGAATCCGAGTCTGCGTTGTGCGACGGTGCGATGAATGCATGTGCAAAACTTTGGGTCAGTGGTTCGGGTACTTAGTTTGTCATCTTTGATCGGATCGCTTCGGATTTTCCCTTTTCTTGGGCGTCTATTTACCCCCGAATATCATCTTCTCTTGCCCCTCCCTTGTCTACACTCTCTGCATACCTTTACGGTCCATATACTAGGTACCTGAGTGTACGTATAGTGTAGCAATCGACAACAGAAGGAGAACTAGGATGCGTACCGACATACCACCCTGACTTCGTTGACGCGTTGTCTGTTTTGAGTGCAATGCGTATCCTCGCCTGCCTGACGATCTGTGAATTGGTAAGTTTGTTCTATACTTACAATGTTGAAGTTGAACGCGTCCAACTACTGCTTCGTGATCAAGATCTCGTATCCCGATGCCAGATGGTCCCACATCTAATCTAACCTTAAGATCTTTCATGCCAGGCCGCAGCTCCGATCAGACATGGGTTTATCTCTTTTCTTGGCCCCCTCCTCCGATACCCATATCTGCCAGCTGTTTACCAGAGCCCTTTTTCCTCCATCCATCGTTACTGATGTCGTATGTCACAGAACAGCAGAATGAACTTGAAAGATCCTCCTTCTGATGGGTGAGCAGAACGATATGTGAAAGTTTCACGGTTTGGCAAGGAAACCTGAGACACTCGAGATCGGTAGATGATATTGTTGCTATTGAATGTTTCATTGCGCTCTCGGTCCGCAAACATCTCTGATGGCATATCCGAGTCTACCTACATCTCCTCTCGCTCCTTCAATCCCAATTTGTCAATATCCCCATCTCCTGCCAGCGTATTACGTTTGCGGGACAGTGAGACTAGATGGCGATTTCGAGTTCACAAAGCTGCTTATGGCGCCTTGTACCTGTTCTCTCAAGTTGGACCAATACAATGTGCGTTATTTTTTCGTGCATACTCGCTCTGATCTCAATTCCTAAATTGTACATAGGTTAAAAATCGGACTCTGCGATATCATCGGGCAGGGCTTCTTGTTTTCTTCTCGAACCTGTATATGGACAAGTGGTCCATACGCGCTGCCGCTGTCAAATAGGTCGAAGAAGCTCGATCGTTACCCTAACGTTCTTGAATTCTATGGTACCAGCAGTGCCGAGGGCTTTACCCTGGTTTCTCATCACCACCCTCATGCCACACGGCAGTGTAGGAGATCACCTGAAGCTCGTAAGCCGGGAATTGGAAAGGCTGTTTCGGACGGGGCATCAGAGTAGACTTCCTAGACATGATGCATGACATCGCGGATGTGATACCTCCACGAACACGGTGGCCACCAGCAAAGTTGCTCTTCTGTCATACAATAACCATCTTCGAGTCCCGTTCACAGGTCGCTCAAGTCTTTGTCACCGATGACTTCTGCTATGTTGTCTCAGACTTTAGACAGAACTGGTGAGTGCCATCAAGAACAGGAAAAGACTTTTACTGAGCGTGGGTATCTTCTTTAGCTCGAAATGCAGTCCTTACTCAGCTTCTACGAATTTGATTCCTTTTCCGTTGCGAATCTATAGACGTGAATGCTTATAAGATCCAGACCTCACAATTTCTATATTGTCAGTTCTTCCATTATCCAGGCTTCATCGACCAAACACCTTTTAGTCCAAATTTGATTCGTCTTCCCATGTCCGTTCAGATTAAACAGCTTCCGGATCGATATCTGATTGCTTTCTTTGTGTCGACGTTCAGGCATGCGAAGACAACAATACACCTTTCACCGACCCAAATCAACCATTCGCACCGCAACCAGGGGCATTTCGAGCGAGCCAGGTCGCAGTCAATGCGACGAACATCACTGCTGCCTCTGCACTCCAGGTTACAGCAGGTGTCTTATGGCCTCATTTTCTTGGTGACCGATGACTATCAACTGGTCTCAGACTTTGGACCAGACAGGTGGATTCCACCAGGAAAAGGAAAAGAGTGTTAATATCTTCTTGAGCTTGAAATGTGGTTCTTCCCTGGCTTCTGTGAATATTCAATTCCTTTCTTGTTGCGGATCTATGTACGTGAGTGTTTAAAAGATCGAACCTCACGACTTCGATATTGTCAGCTCCCTCCACTATCCAGCCTTCGTCGAGCAAACGCCTTTCAGCTCAAATTTGACTTATCTCTCTCATGGCTGCTGAGATTAAACAGCTTTCAGATTTAATCGCTTCTTCCGTGTCGACGTTGCTTCAGGCATATGAAGACGCCAATACACCTCTCCCCGACCCAAATCAAGGATTTACGCCGCAATCGGAGGCATTTCGAGTAAGCCAGGTCGCAGTCGATGCAACGAACATCATCGCCGCCTCCGCACTGCAGCTTGCAGCATGTGTCCTACCACCCCATGTTTCATTGATGAACATTGTGACCGGGGTACGTCATGATGTTCTTGGAGTCATTCAAGTCAATAAAGTGGTATTCGGAATCCAGCACCGTAAGACTGCCGCCCTGCGAACTGCGTTAGAGCTTAATGTGACAGAAATCTTGCGCGAAGCGGGACCGCAGGTGCACCATTTTCTAATCTTCGCCCAAACTCTCTTCCATGTGTTGGATATCAGGGGATGCACGTCGATGAAATTGCAAAGATATGCAATGTGGATGGCAACAAACTCGGCGAGTCATACTGGGGCACTCAGATATCTGATTCTGACAAACCATTTTCAGGCCGGTTACTTCGCATGTTGGCCATAGATCAGTGCTATAGAGAGGTTAAACCTGACGTTTTCACGAACACGAGAGTATCTACGATCCTGGACAGTGGAAAATCCGTTGCAGACCTATTTGAGAAGTACTCGTTGCCATTTCATCTTCATTGTCAACGTTTTCACACCCACCGAAAGACCAGAAGACAAACATGATGGGACGTCCGGACTCATAGCTCTCTTTGAAATTTTGTAAGTTCTGTCATTCTGACTTATTCAGCGATCTGAGCATCTCGGACGGATCTTTACGAGTCTTTAGGCTTGGTGACAGCGCCAAAATCTCATCACAGCTTCTTGAGAACCTCAAGGACCCGAAGGTGGGCCGCTCCAGCGAACCTAATCACGCCCCGTTCAACCGTGTCTTTGATGTGGACTTACCCATGTGGCTCTGGTTTGAGACAAAAGAGCAATCATACCGTCGCCGTCGGTCTGCCATTGCGATGCGTGGTATTGCACAGATGCAGCCTCCTGATCTCTTGAATGATGGTCTGGTCTTGCTTCGAATATTATGGTTTGATTCAGGTCTGATCTTTATTAGTGCTGGACTGGCAAGCCCTTCCTGAAGGATCGATTATTGTCGATGTTGGGGGAGGCATCGGGACATCTTCAGTCGCGATTGCCAAGAAACATGATCATCTCGAATTTGTCGTACAAGATCTCCCAACAATATGTACAGAAGCAATTCACGTGCGTCGTCAAGGCCAACTTTCGTTCTCAGATTACTGACATTTTTGCTCCTACAGCATTGGAGCAAGGAATATCCCGAAATTATCGAGACGGCCAGGCTTTCCTTCACACGTATGTATTATATATGTTATTCTCGGAATTGATCTTAAAGGAATCTATCCGCACAGCCCATGACTTTTTCACCCCCCAGCCCGTCACCGACGCTTCTGTGTTCATCCTCAAACATATCCTACATAATTGGTCGGATCCCTATTGTGCTCAAATTCTCAAGGCACTCCGTGCAGCTGCAACACCCGTTACTAAGCTCATCGTAGTCGACAACATCGTCGCATACGCCTGTCACGATCCTACAGTCGAACCGGACTTGAACTCTGGATATAAAGAAGCACCAGCACCCCTCTTACCTAATTATGGTGCGGTAAATGTGATACCGTACGTTCTCGACCTTGAGGTACGTGTTCTGAATCAGCTTTCTCCCATGTAACCAACCAATAAGGATTACACAGATGATGGATTGGCTCAATGCTCAAGAAAGAACGATTGGGCAGCTGGACACCCTTTTGCGAAGTACCGGGTGGCAGCTTGTCAGTGCAAAACGCCACGATCCTCCAAGTAACTTTTCCGAACCTGCTGTTGCGCTTCCCGTCTAAGTATCGTTCTGTGAACCATTCTCAAGCTGTATAATGATGCATTATAAATAACTCATTGTGATTGACTACGAAAAATTGATACAATATGGGGACAAGACGGTCTATTAGTATCGTTAGATATAGGCCTACAGAGGCCGGTAGAGACATTGCAAAAGTCTGGGTGTCAATATAGATTGTTTACCACCAGTCACCTTGCTCCCTCATGGCGTCGGCGACCTTGATGAAACCAGCAACGTTGGCGCCAGCGAGGAGAGAGGGGAGGATACCACCAGCGAGTCTCTCGCCGGACCACTTGGTACCAGCATTAAGACACTGGGTGTATGCCTCAGCCATGATGTTCTTGAGCTTGCTGTCAACCTCCTCGGTGGTCCAGGCAAGACGCTGGCTGTTTTGGGCCATCTCAAGACCGGAAACGGCAACACCACCACAGTTGGCGGCCTCTGCGGGTAAGGTTCAATATCAGTATGAATGTCAAGTGTGAAAGAAAAGAGGCTTACTTCCAGGAGCATACCACACGCCCTTGCCGGCTCTGCGTGCGTCTTCGAAGACTTTGATGGCCTCCTCGGTGCAACCCATGTTGGAACCCTCAGCAATGACACGGACACCAGCAGCAACGAGAGCCTCGGCTTCCTCGCCAGAAACCTCGTTCTGGGTTGCACCAGGAAGAGCATGGTGAACGACGGAGAGGAGAGCCCAAGGGCGCTTGCCAGCGTGGTATGTGAAGCGGCCTCCAGGCTGCTCACTAGCCCATGACTCGAGGGTTCCGCCCTTGAGCTTGAGTTGGCCAATGTTAAGGATATCCTGCTTGGTGAAGCCCTCGGGGGCGATGAGTGAACCCTTGGAGTCGGAGAGAGACTTGACGGTAGCACCGAGTTCGATGACCTTAAACGCGGTGTACTGGGAAACGTTGCCAGAACCAGAGATGGCGACTATGGTGGACGGGAGGCTGAGGGAGAATTCAGGGCAGGACTTGGCGATCATCTGCAAGTGCGGATGTTATAAATACCAAGTAGCGCTTTATAGAAAAAAAAACGAAGACGTACGTGCTCAACGAAGTAAATAAGACCATAGCCAGTAGCTTCAGGACGAATGAAGGAACCTCCCCAGTCGAGACCCTTGCCAGTGAGCATGCCGACGAACTCGTTCTTCAGTTTCTTGTAAGCACCAAAGAGGAAGCCGATCTCCCTGGCACCAGTTCCGATGTCACCAGCAGGAACATCGGTGTCCTCGCCGATATGCCTAAAGAGCTCGCTCATGAAAGCGGCGCAGAAACGCCTGATCTCAGAGTCAGACTTGCCCTTGGGGTCGAAATCAGAGCCACCCTTTCCACCACCCATGCTGAGCCCGGTGAGAGCATTTTTAAAAATCTGCTCAAAGCCAAGGAACTTGAGGATGGAAAGGTTGACGGAGGGGTGAAGTCGGAGACCGCCTTTGTAGGGACCGAGGGCTGAGTTGTACTGATGACAGAAGAAAAAGTTAAGCGATCAGATGATCGGAACAAAAAAGGTGCTAACCTGGACACGGAAGCCTCGGTTGACCTGTGGGACACCATTGTCGTCTTCCCAGACAACACGGAACTGCAAAACACGTTCTGGGACCTGGACGATGTCGAGGGCCTTTTGGTATTGAGGGTTTGCAGCCAAGAAAGGTTGCAAGCTCTGGGTAAGTTCGTTCAATGCCTACAGACAATCAAGCCTGAGCAAAGATATCGAACAGCAGTTGATCAATGTACCTGTTCAAATTCAGTTTCGACTGGGAGGACCATAACGATGTCTTAGATGGAGAAGATGTAGTGTTGGGCAAGGGGATGTAGGACACTGAAGTTCTGCTTTTGAGCTTATCTCACACATTTTTTTCTTCGATCACGTAGATCGGCCGAGGTCGGCTCACCGCCTTTCCGCACAAGAATCAATTATTTCTGCGGTTTTCTTGTTTCTCCGAGCCGTCACTTCGGCCGATTACCACAGCCTCAAGACGTCATTATGATTTTGTTGCGCCCAAGTTGCGCCCAGAGAACGTGGTTGACCTGACGTGAATCAAGCAAGGCACCGTTAAACTTCATGTAGCCTGTTACTTGCAATTGTTCCATGCTCTCTCAACGCCACCTTCTCCGCCCGCACCTAGCTACTCTCCTAACTCTTGTCGTATCTCCCGAGTCTCCGCCGCATACTCCTATCTGATTTTTTCGCTCATTACGTGGACGTCTAATTACGCACTATTGAGGCAGAAAATACTTCATGCTGTTTCGCTGGGTTTTATCGTGAAACTGGCTACATTCGATTGCTAGAAGTGTTTGTTCTCTTGTTCCAACCTTCGCTATGTTTCTTGGCTGTGCTTGAACAATTCCAGTTGAACCACAGCTATACGCTTGATAATTGGTGCGCCGTCCGCTGTCTGTATATTGATAACATCTATATTTGAGGTACGTATCTCAACAGCTAGTACACGATGCAGGAACGAGAGCATACAGGCGCCATAGTACAGAATCCGGTCAATAGTCCAGCACAGAAAAGGCATGGGTAATATGAACGTAACATTTAGACCTCATAAGCCCTCTGCAACTGCCACGCCAAATAAAGGTAGTCACCCTCTCTCGCTCGATTGATATCGCCAGTAGCTCCTTGAGGCAGGCCAATCCAGATGCGGTTGGGCAAATCACTAATGGCGGATCCCGATCGAACCAAGGTGAGCTCAGAGATGAACAACTCCTGGTTGCTCTGCCTGACAGGGATCAGATAACGATATTCGCCACCGGCACCCTTGGCGAGGTCGTCGTATCGTGGGTCCTCCTGGTCTTGAATGACAAGGTCAAAATTCGTCAAGGCCTGAGAGACCTTGGTTGTCCTTTCTGGAACGAGCCACACAAACCTGGGTAATGCTGTTGTTAGACTTCATGAATCTCTCAATATGATCCAGGCACTTACTTCCCACCAAACGAGTAATTGATGTCGTCACTTCCTCCAAACCAGTCCCGAACGCGATCGCCAGGCGCATCGCTCGCTCGGTCCGCATAGACAACCTGAAGTGTAGATTGGTTGGCAAGTAATAATACTTGTCGCTGAAGAACGCGCTATACCTTTATTCCACTGATGAAGCTCCTTGGCTCTAACTCTAGGTCGATGAGGATCTCTTCCTCCATCTCATCTTCGGGAAGCGGGACTGACGTTGCACGAAGGGGGGAATCTTGAACCATCATGCCAGGACCATAGAAATTGCGCTGGTAAAGAATAAGTCTGCTGTAAGCACCGACCGTGTCTGAAGAAATAGATGATTACTCTCGACTTGATCCACATAGAACAAAAAAATTGCTCACATTCGCGGGTTTCTTTGCTGGACCAGGATATCGTCTCTTCCGATTGCTCCCTAATTGTATTCCCAAGCATGGTATTGATTTCGTTGCTCGTTTCATATCCGGCTTCGACACTGGCGGAAATGGGGCCATAAGACACGCCAGATTCGAGCTGGATATAGCCCGACTCAGCAAGCTTTCTGGCTTCTGTGGAGACCGTCTCATTGAACGTTGTAGAGGTGTACGACCCGGATTGGACAACTTCGTAGGTGTGGGTAATTTCACCTAAGACAAATATTCAGCATTGAGCTGTGATAAAACATTTTAAGCATATCCCACCTGAGTTTCCGCTATTGTCGTAGTCAAAAACGAGCTCCCAAACGTATCTGGCTGTGATGGTGAGGGTTGGTTTCGATGTCATGTTCAATGGGGACAATCTAGGGGCTGGCAATGTGAAGGTGTGTTGGGGTTAGGTCGCAATTGAGCTTGCTCAATGGTTTATATACTGTACAAGTTTATTCCAGGTGTAAGAAAACGATACGGCCCGCAGAAAAGTTTCTCAAATTCATATCCATACATCTTCGCCAAGCGACAAGGACATTTCAAGGCATATTAACAAATGTGGAGCCAAATGCTTTGAATAGTTTCTATTCGATACTCATGTGCTCTACCATAAGAGAGTGTACTTCGTAGAGGATCAATGTCGTTGACAAGCCATGGAAGGAACTTCAATTATTGCATCAAGAAATTATCAAGTCATTGAATACTCACGTGGATATCCATGAGACATAACTCAGCTGTCCTCCTACCCTTCTCGCACGAAAAAGGTATACTACCTTTTGGGAAGATAATAGCATCCGGTTGTAGCGAAATCAGAAAGCCTTACTTGATCAACGCAATGCACAAGCTAAGTTGCGAATGAATCTAAAGTAACGATATGAAATATAAAGGCTAAACCATTATGCATGCGCCACCCGTACCTTGCTTGCATATGACCAAATACAGGGCTCCTATGGCTATTATTGAATCTTAGACCCTAAGTGAGATGAAGGTGCACCAAAAGTGAAGATATACAAAAACGCCCAGAAGAAGGAACGTGCGTGAGGTGAGGTCCCACTTCCCCAGAATATCCCGGCATGGAAATGCGTTCGAGTAGCCTTCCGAGAGTGGTGAGTGGACGTTCTGCATATGCACGATGTATCAGATATATTTGAGCCATGACCACAAGCAAATACAGGCCACATTTGGCATCTTGATGAACAACGAAGGGCACCCTGGCTGCAAAGCTGGAGCAAGCGTGGCACGGCTTGAATGTACTTATTCAGGAAGGAAAGGATCAAGAATGCCTACTGTTTCGTGCTAGTAGGAGCCCAATCAACATTCAGCTATGGTATGCAGGCTAGTAAGCGCCCATACTGGCAGCTTTGGTGACTTCATCAGAGTTCAAAACTCGACCTGTAACGGCAGATCGTATGTCTGATGGGTGGCGTATTACTATATGTGCTTGATACGTGCTCATGTGTATGGCATTCCTTCCACAACTCCGCTCAGCGCTGGATATATCCATACACAATCGGGTCGCCCCACGCTCGAGCGTGGACATTGCATTTTGTATTGGCTCTGAGTCCAAGGCTCCGCTCCAAAAGCGGTCAGCGACGTGTTGTCATGATCCTACTCAAAGGTCATGGTACCTTGCTAATTCCAGGCGTAGGAAGGAACTCTGACCCAAGAAGACTAAGGTTTCAATATCCTTGGAAAACAAGGGAACCAAAAGACGTGCATACTATTACTGTCTTGGCCATGTCAGCCGGTCTGGGGTCCCCTGGGGAAGTCTCGAGCTTCTTGTCGCCACCATTCCGGCAATGTGTTTGTTCCATATCTTCAATTTGTTCCCCTCCTTCGCTCACTTTCAGAATTCAGGCTGTGGTTTTCTGTTGGGTTCTCCTCGAAAAGATCCTAATGAACCAATATAAGTAGTCTCATCAGTGATGAGGTCAAGGAATCCCCAGAGTTGTACATCTCTAAGCGTGTGATCCTGCTCTTTCACAAATGGCTATCTTACCATCTTTCCTAGCCTTTAGTCCTTTAGCGGGGTCTTTGCGCCCCTGGACCTTCTCTATGGGAAATTCTGAACAGATGTCATCAAATATTGAGGTGAAATTGTAAATTGGCCTGAAATACGCAAAACTGCGGGGATCAAACAGTGCAGCTCGAACGAGGCAACCTGTGGGCTTGGACAGAGCTCTTATCTCCGAGTAACTCTGCAAAGAATGTATGCAACTCGGAGTGTTCCACAAGTTCATGCTGATCACACGCAGGACGACAACTGACAGAAGCAGGCATAGAAAATTGGCAAAAAGTCAGAATTCGCCGCAACGACGTTGATACCATCTGACGCAAGGTTGTACTCTGATCTTTCTGATTCACAGGCGGTACCAGCTCAAATGATAAGTAGTCTCAACTGACTAGTAGTATTACATGGCGCACGAACAATCGGATACAACAAACGTAGACGATATAGTACAGAGTGTGACAAGATACCAACTTTCAAACTGTGTAAGCCTTCTGCATCTTATACGCCAAGTACAAATATCCGCCGCCCCTTCCCATGTTCATATCAGTAGTAAATCCTTTGGTAATGTTAGGCCAAAACATAATGGGCAACAAAAAGTGGGCGTCGGACGAAAAGCGAGCCAAGGTAAGCTCAGTCATGAGTAAGTCCGAGGTCTGTTTGACAGGAACGAGGTAGCGGTAGTTGCCCCCGGCGCCTTTAGCAAGGTCGTCATGATTGGGACTGGCTTTCGGCGTAATAAGGAGATCAAAACCGGTGAGGGCCTCGGAAGCCTGAGTCGTCATAATAGGCACAATCCATACAAACCTGGATAAGACGGCTGTTAGTTTTCATGTCCAGAGTGGTGCGTCGTGAGCACTTACTTCCCACCATACATATAGTTCATTTCGTCGCTCCCTCCGAAGTAGTCTCGAACACGATCAACAGGGGCGTCGAGAATGTTGTCAGTATAGACCACCTGATTCAGAAGGTAAGTAACGCAGAAAAATCTATGTGCAGATGCTACGAACCTTCAGTCCCTTGACGAATTTCATTGGCATCATCATCATTTGCATGTGAACCTCTTCGACCATCTTGTCTTCAGGAAGAGGCGCCGACATCATCTTGGTAGTTTCCTCATGTACAACCATTCCAGGAGCTTCGAAAACGCGTTGGTAGAGTACCATCCTGGTGTTAGAACCGATCATGACTGCGAAAGAGATGGTAACTACGAAGTTCCTTCGATACAATGGTTCACTTACCCTTGCGTACTTCCATCCTGTCGTAAGACATGGTCTTCTCTTGCTGATCCATGGTCATGTTCGGAAGGAAGCTAGAGACCTCCTTGCTCATTTGCTGGCCGGTCATGAAAGAGACGGAGACAGGTCGGTATGATGCGCCGGATTGGAGCTTGCCCGAGTCGACAAGTTTCTTAGCTTCTTTCGAGACATACTCATTGAACATCATGGGATCGTACGACCCAGAGTGCGTGAGTGCGTAGGTGTACTCGATGGGGGCTGAGGGAATGACTGAGCATGACAATGTTTGGAAAGATCCGCACACACCTGGATTTCCGCTGTTGTCGTAGTCGAAAATGAGCTTCCACATGAACTTGGCCATCATGGGCATGGGCATGGGCTTGGGCATGGTTGGGTTGGACGACATATTGAATCAGTAGAATATAACAACTAGGACAGATGCGAAGGACTCTTGTGTCCGAGTCCGAGTCGTCTGTTCACTGGTTAATATACGCCACTGGATAAGTTCCGTGGCACGGAATAATCAATACCTTCCGTGTACACCACAATTCTCATGCACTCGTCCGATCGAGCTAAATTCTACTGTGACGGTGGCATGGAAGGGAATACCCTACCGCATTCTGGTAAGTGTTGTTGCCATATCGTTGCCAGATGTACGACACCTGACGTGTATGACAGTGGTGCAATCTTCCATGTTCTAGAAAATTCGCTCGATGAGAGCTTCTTTGTCCTCCTGTGCGCGGAACGATGATAATTTTGTTGATATCAGGGCATCGCAAGCGGCATGTGGAGTTGAGAAGATCATGATAACACGGCTGGGAGCAGTCGTTAGGAATCGAGGGATAACTTTACGTTAGCGTGGCGCTTGTGCAGGTGTGGCACGGTGATACGCAATGATTGAGAGTAGCTGCGGGTGTCTGGTATTACATTGATATCTACCTTACGAGCTCAGATTTTTTATCTGCACTGATGGCGGATAAGAGTAGGTCGACACTTCGCCAAGCTGGTGGCACTCAGCTAGATGGCACGGAGTTCGCATGGGAGAAATCGATCGTGTATGGGAGATGGGCGGGGAAACGTTTAACTCGTGTATATCTCCCGTGAATAGGTCTATTCTTAAGGTGCTATGTGACTTGAGCCTATGGATCGACTGCGTTCGCCACAAATAGTTCGATATCGATAAGGAATCAGTTCCAAAAGTAGGTCTAGGAAAATTTCGGTGAGGTTCTGAGACAAGGTCATTTGACTGATTGCAAACAGACAAATATGAATGTACCGACCTCAAAGATAGAAATTTTAGTGCTGAATGAATGCGAGGAGCATAGAAGCACGGCACGAGAACTTCATGCCGATTGAAATCCACATCAGGTGTCCCACACTTGACAGAGAACAGTGGCTCAGAATGCCTTGCAGTATCGATTGATTCATTCAGGAGGATTTAATCATAGCGAGAGAAATCTGTCCAAAATGGTTGCTCCAGTTGCCTTCGATTTGGGAGTAGTGAGTTCGCCTCTCACGATCGGGCATCGTGCGACCCGTTGAAGTCGAATACTTACCAGATCTTTTATAGCATAACATCGAGATACTCTTCGAGCTTGGGCGAGAGGGCCAAATTTGGAGACACGGGGCAATGTGGCTTTGACAAGACTTAAGCTTTGAGTAAGCTAGGCCAAATATAGTTGGGACAAAAAAAAACGCGATTGCATCACATCATCTGACGTGACTGATTTTTCCCTGATCGATGATCATGATAGATAGGCTCCAACTTGAAAAAGTAAGTCAACCAACAGCCTGAACGAGGCAGAATCGGCTTCTCTCATATATTGTTTGCCATTTTGTTTCAGCTAACCGTAGGCTAAGCTCCAAGCAGAATTTGAATTACCCGCGACGTCGGATTTTGATTTCGACCGACATTCTTGTATTCAGACTCCAATCAGACTCTCACGAGTGGTTTTCTTCAAAGTTCTCGCGGATGCACCTCGTACCTGCCTAGACAGGGGTCGTAGGATGACTACATTGGGCTCGAACCTCAGATTTCCACTGAACGTGAAAGCGATGCCTGATTTCTATACGCGTCATACGCTTATCAAGGGATGACCATGACTTTAGCATGGTGAACGGCCCGAATCATCCAACGCCCTTGACACCCAATTGGAATTGTGAAAAGCGAAACTGTCTTAATCGATCCAGGCAAGAGTGATCCTTGCCCGATATAGCTGTTAGAGACGCCAGTTACCAATACAATAAGTAAGTATTCTTTCTGTCTAAGCATAAACTACATCCGATTCTCGAGAGGGATTTAATTATATTGTTCGCATCCACGAATTTCTTCTATTCGATGAGTCTTGTTTTCTTTTTATGCCAAAGTTTCTCCGATTGCGTTTTAGCATTTTATGCTCTAAGACTTTGACAGGTGGCGAGGTGCTTTTAACAAGGCGAACCCATCGACCATGGAAGTTCTTGAAAAGATACGCTGTCTACTCGAAGCTCGTGCTGCAACGCAACATTGCTCAACGACGCGACTGCCATCGTAATTTCCGAGTCAGGGCCTCGTTTATTCCTTCACAAAAATGGTGTCGCGTGCGGAGTAGTTTCATCTTTTTTCTTTTTCTTTTGACTCCTGCTCATCGCCCTCAGGACATACTAAGTAACAGAAACGTGCTAAATTATTTCGGTCGAAATCCAAACAATCTGCGTAATCCTCTGGTCTTAAGGGAAGCTTACCTATTTTCTCTTCTATTCTTATCTTCACGCAATTCCCTCTCAATTGATTGGAAGAGCAATGTGTCTTCCATCCCAACGATCGTGGCAAGGTACACCCAGATTCCCTTTCGATACTGCATAGGGAGAATTTGATTTCGATGCTTTAACTCCCGGTATTTCTGGCGTATGTAGTACGAATTGATGGACTGGACCGCCCCCCCCCTTTTTTTTTTGCTAATCTGCTTGGACAGAACTTATCCCTGAATCCGCTCTTCGAGATTTTCAGAAACACTGATCGGAAAGATTGCTGGGAAGTGCTCAACCCTGCATTTGTGGGCGACCTACCGAGAGCCGCCTTTACCACGAAGTACGAAATTCATGCACTTCATCTATCATGATCATTATATACTTCGTACAGTTTCATTTGCCAAGAAAAACTCTATCGCGCTTGGATTTCCGTAGGAGCCTTGACCAGTTAACTACATCACCTGATATCAGAGTGATTTTGGCCCAACCAAGGAAATTCTTTCATTGATCACCTAATGTCAGAGTGATTTTGGCTCAGCCAAGGAAATTTCGTCACTGATTACCAATATCAGAGTGATTTTGGCGCAACCAAGGAAATTCCATCATCCCATCATT
Source organism: Termitomyces sp. K1Ag (assembly GCA_017657315.1). NCBI lineage: Eukaryota > Fungi > Basidiomycota > Agaricomycetes > Agaricales > Lyophyllaceae > Termitomyces > Termitomyces sp. K1Ag. Next base: position 26,073 of record JAGGAR010024008.1, read on the forward strand.
GCTGCATGTCCGCTGATCTAAACGAGCCCAGGCATGTAAATACGTCCAAACGGGCTCGCTCCTCATAAATACTAGGTGGACATGAAATGAAGTTTACCAGGTTTCAAATTCTAAAGCTTTCATCACCGTCACCAAACCGACAATGTACTCGGTACTGGTCAATGCTTTCTCCTGTTTTGTTCTTCAAACTAATCAGACCTCTCCGCAGATGACTGACATCCCCGTCTCCAACGACAGCTCTGGCTGCTGCAGCTGCTGTGATTCGTATGTTCAGTGGTTATATGCGCAGATAAAATTGACTGACAAGATTCAGTAGCTCCTGCGCCTGCTGTGGCGACTGCAAGTGCGACAAGTGAACGCAGGCGTCATCACCCATCACCACCATAACTACACGATATAGTTCATCACTATGCCACCCACAATATCGTCAGAGCGTGTCGCCTGTAAAGAATTTTGATACAGAATGGACTTCTTGAGTTTTCATACGCCTTGATGCGCGCTAAGTATGTAAGGAGGTCTTCCGACGCGACGTTTCTGTTCCATCAGATAAGATACAATCTGATCTGATTGATCTGGAATCTGGATTTTATGTTGAGAAGTCCTGTCATTGTCCATCGCGCCTATAGATTCAGAATTCACGAGTCAATACACTATTACCACCCACTATTGCTCGGTATCAGAATTGTCGCTCGCCTTTAACTTTACGGGAGAATTTACGGTTTATTGGTCTTCTTGACTGAACATCAAGATTTAAACATACTTGTATGTGTGCCTCTGTAAAATTCACATTTAGGCCGACTTGAGCTTTATCAATTTCACAGCTCCACTCATACGTTTCCCTGTTACTTTCCAGGTCAGACGTGTGTTGCCAACTTGGAGGTGGTTGTATCTGATAAGATCGAGCCATCAACGGAGTCATTTTCGGCAGCGCTCAGTGCTCACGGTGACTGTCACCATTTCAGAAACACATCTTACATAGAACACTTGTGTCAGTCACTCTTTCAAAATTCTGTCTCTTCTATCTCGGGGCGGTCGCCCATATTCACGTCTATTCTCAAATCTCGCGCCTGTAGCTTATCCCAAGAAGCTCCGCTGTAACAAAAATTCAATCATGGCATCTGTATATTCAGAAGCGGACTCGAAGCTCATTACCGGCCTTCACAAGCTGTCTAAAAAATCCCCGAAGCTTGTCAAGTCGTCCACGTATAAGGCGCCGGCGGATCCTGATGTGGTCGTTCGCAGTTGGAAGATGAATGAATTCAAGTACTATGACATTCCTTCACCATTTCCAACTTTGGCGCGTGGACTCTTCTCGGTGGAGCTTACGAAGGAGGATGTGCAAGAGGTTACGAAGGATGGGGATGAAGCGGCTAAGGAAGAGCCTCTGGATGATAAAAAATTTCGGATTGTGGCGCGAGGCTATGACAAGTTCTTCAACATTGGTGAGGTTCCATGGACTACGGTACGTCATCCTCTCAGTAACACTTCGTCATATACTTATGCTCTCTCCAGTGGTCTTCTCTAGAATCCCACACCGCATCGCCATACACGCTTTCTCTGAAGTCCAACGGGTGTATCATTTTCATCGCGGCTCTCACCCCAAGCAAGCTACTTATCACTTCAAAACACTCCCTCGGTCCTGTGTCAGGAGTTAAAGTGAGCCATGCAGAGGCAGGAGAAGCCTGGCTTCGCAAATACCTCGCCCAAAAGGGACGTACGGAGGAGGATCTGGCGAAGCGTCTATGGGAAAACAATTGGACTGCGGTAGCAGAAGTGCGCGACTTTTGTTCAGTCTAACTTCCTTAACTTATTCTCCTCCTAGCTTTGTGACGACTCATTCGAGGAGCACGTCCTTGCATACCCACCCGAGAAAACTGGCCTTCACCTCCACGGGCTGAATGTTTCTACCAAAGCCTTCGTAACCCTTCCCCAATCCGAGGTCGATGCGTTCGCCGAAGAGTGGGGCTTCATCAAGACAGCCTCAATTGAGATCAAGACCATCACTGGCGTGCGGGCGTTCACGCAAGAGATCTCCGAGCTCGGGGAATGGAACGGCGAGGCAGTCGAGGGCTTCGTAGTCCGTACGCACGTAACCGAGCCGCCCTCAGGAAAGGGCAAATCCGCCTCTGCCTCGCCATACGCCCCCGGTTCTTCCTTCTTCTTCAAAGTCAAATTCGACGAGCCATACATGATGTATCGCGACTGGCGCGAAGTCACAAAAAAGCTCTTGAATGTGCAAGGGAAGCTCGACGCCTCCTCCGTATCCAAAGCCAAGATGCAGCGCGCGGAGACAAGAGTCTATGTCCGTTGGGTGATCGAGGAGATCAAGAGGGATCGGTCGCAGTTTGCTGAGTATAACAAGGGGAAGGGCATCATTGCGACTAGGGAGCGATTCCTTAAGTATTTGGAGACGCCCGAGGGGAAGGAGGCGATGGAAAAGGTAAAGAACGGTGGAAAGGATAACGTGAGTGTTGGGGATAAGAGTAAGACGTTCCAAAAGACGATCATTGCTCCCATTGCGATTCCCGGGTGTGGTATGTACTCTTCTCGCCGGGAAGTACACTCTTTTCTGACGTTGAGACAGGAAAAACTGCTGTGTCTGTGGCCCTGGCTCATATCTTCGATTTTGGACATACCCAGAGCGATGATGTAATCAGCAAGAAGCCTGCACCTCAGTTCCTTAAAAACGTCAAGGAGCTCTTACAGACGAATGATGTTGTTATTGCAGACAAGTAGGACGTTGAGCTCTAGATACCGCTTCATCCACTGACCAATCTGGAATCAGAAATAATCACCTAGCACAACATCGCAAAGCCCTACGAGATCTTGCAAAATCCTCGAACGTCCCTACCCGACTTCTTGTGTTAAACTGGGGCGTCGGCAACCTCCCGCAAGCAACCGTCCATCGTGTTTGCGGAGACCGCATCACGCAGCGCGGCGCTAACCACCAGACACTTCGGCCTGACGAAGATAAAGGACACGAAGAGGTCATCTGGATGTTCCTCAACACGCGCCAGGAATTCTCGGACAACGAGGCAGATGCGGTGATTGAGATGGACGTTGAGGAAGATATGGAGGCTGCCGTCCGACGTGCCGTCGATGGATGCGTGAAAGTGCTAGGGTTCGAGTCGCCGGAGGAGTCGAAGATTCGGGAAGCGATCCAGGCGATTGAGCAGTATACGCCTTCTGTCAAGAAGTCGGACGAGAAGAAGAAGACGCGGGAGCAGGCGAGGTATTATGGATTGTTGGCGGAGGCGGATTTGACGGAAGTGTTGGGTGAGAAGTTAGCATCCATGGCCAATGCGAATGGTGTGGAGGGGGATGCGGTAGGCTTTTGGAACACGGTGAAGGGTGCGGGACGCGTGACGCAGCGCCCGCATGTTACGTTTGTTCATCGGAATTCGTTGCCGGCGGAGAAGACCCTTTGGAATGATTGTGCGGCGCTACATGCGATGAAGCAGCCTCCACTGTTCAGGATTCGGCTTGGACATTTGGTGTGGAATTCGCGTGTGATGGCTCTTACTGTGGATGATTTAGACGCTGTTAGAGAAGAGGGTGTTAACGATGAGGAAGCTGTGAAAGGGGGGAAGGAGTTCATTGCAGGTCTCTCGGAGGCGTTGATAATGAGGCTGCATATTACTGTCGGGACGAAGAATGCGGAGGCGAAGGCGGTGGAGGCGAAGGCGCTTGTGGAGGCATTCCGCAAGGGCGAAACTTCTGATGCATCCGGTCCTATTCAATCTATCTCCCTCGATGATGTATTTGCATCTGGAAGGATTAAAGGTCTGAACAACTAGTTTAATATATATGCATACTAATATCACGATCACTTCTCTGCACTCCACTCACCAGCATGTACATCTTAGCTCCCACTTCATTGCACTGTCACAAATACAACCCCATTCCACGACCCCTGAATGTGAGAAGGCGAAGCCGGCTAAAGCCGGCATCAAACATCGCTCAATTACTTCTCACAGCTGATCAAGTTCAGTCTTAAGTACATCCAAGCCCGACTATCTAACCCTCTCCTATGGATCTAGTCTTGAATCTTGAGGAAGCTCTGAAAGTCTATAGAGATGTTTGGGACGAATTTTACGCCTGGGAGGAAGCTTGCTGTGAAAACAGGATCAAAGAATGCGAAAGGCCCGCTGATCATCCATCCGTTGAAGTCCAGGGTCATAATATTATTGACCATGTTCCTTTGGAGTTTCATTTTGAGCCTCCCGAGGCCCACAACAAATTTGTGAAGGATTTCACCGTCGAGGACTTCGATGCTTTGGGGAATTCAGAGCGATATTCTACAATGTATTGCTCTGACATTAACAAGGAAGCTAAACAGCCATACCGTTATTCAAAATACGAGTCCTGCACGCCGGGGTCACACAATGAAATCAAAATCGATCCACACTGCAGTGCGTTGGCATTCATTCCTTATGCAGACGACGAAAATTTCAACATCAGCGAATATCTCTCGAACATCGACCTTTTTGCATGGCAATCGGACTTTCCAGATCCGGACTGTGGGTAGTTATTGTATGTCTCAATTGTGTGTAACGCTCATCACATCTCTTGCACCAAGGGGAGCTAATTGAATTGGAAGTGATGACGCGTCTTGTCACCAACTGGGGGCTCACTCTTCGGGAGGTAGATCAGTTACAGATATTGCGAAAGTCTCGTATGAGTCGTAGCTCCGGGCTTCTCTGGGATATTTCCCAACGGTAAAGTCACCCCTTTCCTCCAAAGCTCTACCTGTAATGATTGTCACTCAGTGATGTATTAAATTGGACCCTTCCCGGTGCCTCTACGCTCTCCGAGGATTTTGTGCAGCATGGATCAGACATAGCCTGTCACATAGATAGCAATTTTCCACACTTCTGCCCCAAGTTGCGTTGCCTTCGCTTTTTCTGTGGAGTCCACAGTACCCTTTTCCAAGATTGGCATGGAATCGACCACCCTGAGCCCAAAAAGACAAATAAGCATCTGATGAAGGAAAAGTCAGGTAAACAATACTGCGGAGAACATTGTTTTCGATTGATTTATAGTGAAGACACCCCGTTGGTAGGTGTCAATGATACCTGACGTCTTTTTTAAACCTTTCCATCCTAAATGAAAGACAGGAAACGGTGGTATGGGGGAATGAAGAAGACATAACCTTGGTCGAAAGCATACTAAAAATCCTTCCCGATACCAGTCCTTGCGATCTCGCCACAATATGTCGCAAACGATGCAGTGAGGGACGCCTTCTGATGCACAGACTAAGATTTTTCGTTGTTTTGACTCTTGTTTGAACAGATCTATGCCTTTCGCTACAACAAAGTCAGGGATGATGCAATCATTGTAATGCATTCAGTACGCCCCCCTAGGCTAGAGCGGCATGCGTTTGGTGAGCCGTTTTCAAAAACAATGCAACGGGCTTATATTCAGTTTGTTTGGTCACCAGTCGACGAAGACTTAGAGAACGAAGAATACGAAATGTATGAGTCAAACTTTTTCTAGTATTGTTTGACTGTTTTGATGAGAGTTTTCTAGGCCACCTCCATGCTATCACAGAGGGCTGTGCACCGAGGACTCATGTACCTGTCTGAAATCAAATGTACACTGCCAAAGAAGCTGTCGATGTGACCCAAGCTGTGAGATTCTCTGCGAAAATCTCGGCAGCAATTGTAAGCTGATGAATATGTACAGGTTCAGTTCGTTGGAAAGGTTGTCGTTGTGGTCACAGAAGGAAAAAGAGAATAAAAGCAAAAGAACATCCATGCTTATCTGCGGATCAATGCAAATGCCGACGCTCTGGAAGGGAATGCGATCCAGATGTCTGTATTGGATGTAATGCTCGGTGAGAGTTCTGTCACTTCACAATATACAAATCTAACATACTTCACTCTACCGCAATCTTCGCAGAGGTACGAAAGCACCTGAAGTGTGCCTTTGCCGATCATTGATCCCTCGCAGGGGCCAAAGGAAAAATATGTCCTAATGTCACGCTTCAGCGCGGAAACTTTCCCGTACGTACTCAGAATCGATACTACAACCTTCATGCCTGTTATTTAGCTTGTTCTAGGCGCTGAAAGTGAAGCGTGGGTCTTATGGATTAGGTGCATGGACCTCCGACTCTCCATTACCAGAAGACACGATCATCGGAGGTAATTTCAATTTCCTTCCATAACCGTTACTTCGTTCTAACCTCGCCAATATCTATGCCTTCTTCTACTTTTTACCATCTATTCTGAACAGAATACGTTGGGGAAATTTTGAGCCCCAAAGATGCTTCTTCACCCACCAAGTACGTAAATCACTACTCTTTGAATATTCACCTTGTTGCTAACCTGTTATGAATTGCATCTGCATGAATCAGCAATATTATTAATTATCACAGGGGCTTGAATTATATGTATGATGTTCAACATGGCATCTTGCTAGATGCGGCCAAGCTGGGAAATGAGACTCGGTATCTCAACGATTCCAAGGACGAACCAGAGAAGAATAATTGTTGTCCTCAAGGTCAGCTTGCCAGTGCATTTTACAGATTTCAGTTGGTCACACGCTGTCATCCAGTATTCCTGATTGACGGAGATTTTTGCCTTGCGCTGGTGACCAGTGAGCCTGGATGTTCTTATGCCACATGTTTGTTGATATTCTTTCCGTAGCCCAAAGGGTTCCGAAGGACCGAGAGCTCTTCTTAGGCTATGGAGAGACCTACTGGAAACCTAACGAAAGAAGCCCTGCGGAGTCCCACAACTCTCTACCTAATGAATAGATCACCTAATAGTGTAGTTCTCAGAATTGATCTGTGAGCTACATAGCCTCAGCTTCTTTTATGTCGGTCTGCCAAGTCCTGAGTAATCAGTCGAAGCCTTCCGTGGCACTTTCATATCTTCTCTGATTGTCAATGTCTGATTGAATGGCTGCCTCAGACTTCACTACTTATCATAACAGATACTATGGTTGTAGTTCACAATGTATAATATAGATCCAATCACTTCCTAAGGTATAGGCCCAAAGAATCAATGAAAATCAATTACAGTGTCTAACAAAAAAAGATGTGAAGTAGGGAGAAGGGCACGTGTATGTCAGAGGTTGCGAATTACTGTACAAAATCATGCTATTTTACAACGATTCCTGATATTTTCTTGGCATTGAACTCATGGATGTAGAACTCGCAGGCACGTCGTGAAGAGGAATGCTATGTGTTGACGATACCTGCCAGTCCATAACGCCACCGGCAGTTGCGGAAGCGAGTTCCTTCGACCAGGCCCTGTCCTGAGCCATGCGCAATACGATGAGCATGCGGGTGATTGCCTATACATCAGTCAGGATCAGCACACAACACAGGGGCAATGATGGTACGCACAAGAACGTGTGTATAGGGCAAGAGGAAAGTCGAACTAGCTGTCATGTTGCGGGACATGAGAATGACGTAGGTCAAACCCCATATCGTGAACAAGGCGCCAGACTCGACAATAATGGTTACGAAACCGGTGTAGAACGATGCATGAAGCTTGCCCATTATTTCCTCGACCTTACGCCGCATCCAGAACAGCCGGGAAGCAATTGCAATGGAAACAAAGAGGTTAAGGGAAACGCATAGGGAATAAAAGGTAGTAGAATAAAGTTGTGTCTTCGCCCCCCACCATGTGTCCAAAGGCCGTGATTGAGATATAAGAAGTGGAATAGACATCGCTGGATAGTAATTGGAACGAGAAGTTCAATGGGTAAAAAAAGAAACCACGACTCACCAACTCGCGATATATAAATAAGGGACGGCAAGACGATAATGAGACGGTGAGAGTTCCAGACAACGTACACCCGATACAACTGGAGAAATTCTGCGTTAATGGTTTGATTACAGTCGCCACAAGGAAACGGACCATCAAGATGTCCCCGATCCAAGGCAGCAGGGTTACACTGGATATAAAATCAGTAGGCAAAGGTGCTGTAAATGACAACATGAAGCGAACGGACCATACTTGGCTCATAATGTGGATTTTGTTTGTCAAATGGTTATCCCAAAAATCCTTGGGGCCGGCAGGCCAGGTGCGATTGTCGATGAAGATGGTTTCCGCGAACTTCAAACTACCGGCCATAGCGACAGTAGCCAAGCAGAACAACAGCGTCGAATACCCCACAATAGCTCCATACATCTTGCCTCGTTTCGGTCTCGAGAACAAAACTTGCGTTAGTTGAGCGTACAGCATTACAAGGGCGCCTGCACCAATAAGCCCCTTAGGTGCTGAAGCGAATAAGGTCGAAAGAGAAAGCTCACCATAGGCCAACGTAGATACAAGGATTCCATTAAACAGGGAACGGTCTTGTAGGTCATCGGATGGCCCATCCGCCATCGAGGAAGACGTATGGGCGTCGAAAGTCAGGGGAGCATGGGTGGCAGATGCGCTTGTCGCTATATAAATGTCATACATCATACGTACATAATACAGACTTACATATTTAGCTCGTGGCCCTGGGACAATTTGGCGTGATGGATTTAAGGGTCAAAGTCACCCCGTCGGGTATCAGGAATTCTCATGGGTACAATCGATGAGCATAGATAATTTTCCCGTTGCCTTCTCGGCAGCATACCTTGGGAAACCCCCACGTACGGCTCAAGTCTCATTACTCCTCCGGAGGATGCTTGCGCGTGTCCATCTATAATGTTACGAGGCAAATAAGTAAGTGGTGCTGTGAGAATACTCTGGGTGATCATGAAACACTGCCTTGATTTACATCAGCTGTCTAGAAATGTCCAAGCGTCAAGCTTTCAAGTCTCGTGTCCACGGTTGTTGTAAAAAAATCATCAACGCATCAGCGATAAGCTTCTGTTCGCTCGATGTTAGTCAGTTTGTCTCAACCTAAGACGCATCAGTTGATACAACAAGAATCTTGGAGTGGCAGCCAACTTTTGTGGGCAACGGCGAATGACATGAATAGAGTTCGACTCCGTTTCTTGAGTAAAAATCCCCTCAAACGTCGTAGCCAGTCCATTTCCCCTTATAACCTCTGCGACAATTGAACGTATACGTTTCACTTTGCGTGATCGAATCCGGGTGTTACATATCGGTAAACGAGGGTAAATGCGAACGGCGACGACCGTGACCCTTGAACGTCACTCAGGCTGTTGCTCTGGTCCCGGCCCGGGCCAAGCACGTGCCTTACTCAGCTCGACGCGTGATTGTCACTGCCACTGATCGATTGCCGATCGGACATACATCGCTCGATGCCTCAGAGAAGTTAGAACTGAGCTACATACAGGTAATACCTTAGCTTTGAATTCGCAGATAGAATATGCATGATATCCAAATCATATCGTATGAGTTAAATCAATCTTCGAAGTACATCCTCACTTTGTTGAGATGATAAAGCCCCCTGAAATCACTAGTGATATTGTAATGGAGATTCAATAATCTTCATGCTTTCTTTTCAAGCGGTACCAGCACCGAGCCCTCGGCTAGCAAAATACAATCTGGAGGCTACATTCCTGCACATCTAGCAAGGACATAGCGATCAGCTTAAGTAATGTATGCATTGAAAATCATGAACTTGATCTGATGATAGGTAAAAGGGCAACTAGAATGACATACAAGTCGGGTTGCAAGGCTGCAAGACCAGTGCACCTATGAATATGTGAAGGAAAACAACCCTGCCCTAGTGCAAGTTGGATTGATACGAGAAGTGATTGAAAATCTGTGCGCGGACCTCTGAGAGCGGCGTAATCATTGCCCAGCCATGTTAAGCTGCATCGAACCGACGTCTGCTGCCTTAAATGAATCAAGGATTGACGGCTGACTCGTAATTTTCCTGTGCAAATGTGGATTAGTGTGGGTATCACCAGTCTTGTTCGTCGCCACATAATGACTGAACATAAGCTGGAACAGCGGCAGGTGTGTGTGCATTTCTGTGGAAGATATCAGTTGACGAAATGTAAGAAAGAGATGGTTGGCTGTACTAGTCATAACATCGGATCAGCCTGGTAAATCGCGGTGGAACATGGATTGCCAGACACGATTGATGAAGTGGAAACCAGGAGACTGTCGTCTATAAGCAACCCACGGTGTCTACTATGTCATTCTCCGATGCTCCATCACGCTCTGGCTGTTGGTGGCTCAGAACTGTATTGACGGCTGTGCAATTCCTGACAGATCCTCGCATTCGTCATGTTTCACAGGGACACCCCTTGAAGACAAGTGAATAATTGAGCGGGAATAACATAAGATGCGAAATGTCACACATGCTTATGCGTCCGAATTGTCCACTTTTGACAGGTGACTAGTGCATTACACATTGCCTACCTAGAACTACTAAGGCACTCAGACCTACTCGGGTGGCGTTGCAAATTTAGCATCGCTGACACCCACGGAGTCTTGTACGGAGACACTGTCAACAGTGGCGAGTCATATGTAGTAAGTATGCGATGTGAAAACTCACCTTCCCTGTGCAGCTGTGCCAGCTTGATGGCAGCCGCGCCTAGAATTGCAGAACGGTCCCGAGGATCCTGGGATTTAGAAAATCGTGAGAAAGACGGAATCTTGGACAACGAAGCTCGCCAGAAACGAGTTCTCCCGAGAGTGCATCGATGAAAGCTTCGCTTCATGTTCTGGCGGCATCGTTCCTGATTTGCATGACATAAGAGCGACGGTGCCGCCATCTCAGAACATCTCTGACAGTGACAAAGGTTGGCGGATACTCGGTGAATGTTTCCAAGAACGCCTCCGCGGCCGTATGTAGCAATGCTTGATCCGACTGATAGACAGTGCCGCGTCTTCGAGCCTGAAGATCTGAAGAACGGGAATTTTTTCAAGTCCAAGACTTGGCGACCATATGCAAAGCCAAAGGTAACAACCTTAAAAATTGCGTTCTTAAACAGAACATGATGACCTTTGTTACCCAAAAGGTTTCCTGTCCTAAGAACATCTCAATCAACGTCACCTTTTAGACTTTTTAAAAAGAACTTCTCTATGGTTTGGCCTGAGAAAGACGTGTTTCGCAACCTTGTTCAGGGCTGATGCAACTAAGCGCCGAGTCTTCCATCCTCGCTTCCGAACGATGCATGCTGTACAGATATAACCATTCTCAGGCCGTACAAGTATTCAGAGATGGAGGGAAGGTACCAGAACGGGCTAGCGGGGGCAAAGCGAAAAAAAAACCGTAAAAGCGGTGAACGGCCCATTTGTTGCCACAATGCCCAAACAGTGATAGATTTTGTTGGATTTCCTTGGATTTTATTTGAAGTGGATACGCGTACAATTGCAATCTGTTACACGGAGTGGTGGCTTATGTCGCCGTCGGGCCGAGACAGGCCAAGACGCGCCCTAGCCATTGATGATGAGGCTAGACAAGAAAGTTTAGTTCGGATCTTGCTCAGGCATACATAAAAAAGGCAGCGTTGGCCGCATCAAAATGTTGGACTTGACGTATCGCAGACGTGACGACTTGAAGCGGACTAGTCTGTGAGTTGAGAACCAATCCATATATGTCGCAAGTTTGCAATGAGGCTGACCTTGCTCCGCGAGTTAGCATTTAGCGTGCCCATGTTCAGTCTTTTCTTCCCAGTCCCTCTCAATCCGGTCATCTGTTATTGGGCTGCTCGTATTCGCGCTCGCAGGTATCGTTTTCGGAGAATCGAAGTGGATTAGAACTGGATTAACATAATGATCGAGGCATTGAGGAGTCAAAAAGACAAAAAATGGACTACTTATGCGTGAAGGATGGTCTTCCTTTTCATCACTGCTGGAACACTTAATTAAGATCAACATGCTTGCGCCAATGGTCCGAGAGATAGTTTAAGTGATAAGGTATCAAATTAGATTCGGCGGCGGGTAAACAAAGCTCGAAACTCGGCAGACAAGAGGTCCTAACATGCAGCTCGGCTAGGATAATAATGTTAGCGGAAGATGCTCTTCAACTGAGTCTCGACTGCCTCCGGGGACATCTTCATATCTAAAGCACATGTCAGCTATCAATGTAACGAAACAGAGCACAAGGAACGTACACTTCTGTGGATCTTAAGAACGATATTCGTCAGCGTAGTCCACATGAAGAGGAATGAAGAGAGGAAGAGACATACTCTTGTTGTCGCGGTGTTTTTGTGAGAACCTCTGCAGGGAGGGTATCACGAGCTTCACAACCTCCTCACCAATTATCTCCCTTGCATCCTCATCATCCTCCATCACCTTCGCAAACTTATGCCTCTCCATGACTTCCTCCAACAAATCAAAGAACCTCGTCAACTTCTCCTTTGTGGCGGAGGACTTTAACAAGGTTGACTTTTCTTTCGTGTCGTCTGTTAAAGCTTGCATGAGTGGTGAAAAGTTCAAGTCGAAATATGTGGCTTTTGCTGTTCGGAAGTTGGAGTTTAGGTAGTCTTTAGCACTCTGGGGCAGGAGGGACGATAGGGCTGGGTGGACGGGATCCACGAGGAGGTGGTGATGGAGGTATGAGACATTGTTCAGGAAGAAAATCGAGGCGATTGCGGGTCGTCTTGATGTTCGGGAGAGGGTGTTCACGCTGTTTATGGAGGTCACGACGACGTCGTCTACAGACAATTAGTGATATTCCGAAAGTGTTTTAATTTTTTTGGTTACTCACAGACAAAGTGTTCAAGGAGAACCGTTTCGTCACTCTCACCAGATTTTGTCGTTACCTTCCCTACCTGGACGCCTTCGCCCATCTTCCAGTTGCCGTCACCAAGAGTCAACAGCGCCGAGCCAACCGCCGCCTGAACCTGCGGTAGCTTTTCCATATACCTGACCGTCTAGAGTGATTCTTAACCCACGGCTCTCACAATTAACGCGGACAACGTACCGATATCACAAAATCAATAAGACCTGTGTTGACAAGCTCCCCGCCTTTACTCATCGCCCCAAGCTTCAAGTCCGCAAGGAACTCAGGAAAACTCCGAAGGCAGACCGCTCGAAGGATATTCAGTCCGTCCTTGACCTCGTTTATGTCTTTCCTTGTCTCGCTGCCGCGTCGTGACAAGAGATCGTCCCACTGAGATTGTATCGATAACATAGACTCGTACGCCGCGAGTGCAAGGAAAGAGTACTTCGGTAGGGATTTCTTGACTAGGTTGACGAGAGACGTAAGGATGGTGGTGAACAGCTTAAGTATCGGCACGAGGAGTGTGTTGAACGACGATGCGAGCATTGACGTGCTCGCTAGGGGTGTTAGCTGCGAAAGAAGCTGGTATTCGTCGCCGCATACGATCAACACGAGCTCTACCCATTTTCCGAACTCCTTGCCGGCGGGGACGGGTTCGATCGTGTCTGCTCTGTCAATACATCGTTTCCCTTGGCTTTCAAGACACTTCTGGGCCCAGACGCCTCGCATGTCGGCGTAGCCTCGTTGTGCGTCCTGGAACGTCGTTAGAATGGTCTGAGCTGCAGGGTGGGAAGGGTGTGTCGAGGGTAGTGGGAGTGTGCGTAGGAAGGAGACGAGCTGTCGTAGTGTCGCGAGGACGTTTGAGGGGAAGGGTGCCATTGACCATTCAGCGCCTGGGGCCGGTGTTGAGCCAGAAGATACCTCTGCGACGAGTTTGGTGTAGAGTTGGGTTAGTTTCTTAGCACCTGTTTCTACGAGCCGTGCCTGCGAGGATGACATCAATCCAAGGCTGTACATTGGGTTAGAAGGGCATACCGTTTGCGCAGTGTCCTGGTCTGAGGACTTGAATGCAATGCTGGCGTTTAGACGTTCAACTGCCGCCCGATATCTGTCCAGTTGTCCGGTCTGTGGTCTGCTACGCGTCAACCGCGTCCTAGACTCGTTGTAATGATGGTCATACTCACCCCCTGAGAATCAAAGCCTCCTCTTCTTCCATACTTTCCGCACTACTGGTAACCTGGTCCATCTTCTCTAGCGTCCTGTCGATGTCTACTGCCATCAGAAAAAAGCTAACGCGATATACAATGCAAACGCACTCGAGGCTCTTCGATTTAGGATCTGCGTCGAAGTGTACAGCGGCAAGATTGACTTTTCCAGCTTTGCGAGCCGCGTATCGAAACTGTCCAGAATAGCTAGTCAGGTAAGTACAGAAACCCTTCGAGCTCTTCCGAGATACGAACATATCATGCGTTGGGAGATTTGGCGGGTCTTGTTCAGGTTTTGCTCCAGCTACAAGGCAATTAGTGAGAGAAAGGACTGCGCCGCAGAACTCACGAGCTCAATCTCTGCTGTTTCGTCGTCCATGTTAAGTAACACCTCTTTAACTGTCTGGCAGGCCAGAGATCAGGAGTTCATTATGATTGTAATGAAGGCAGCCTGCATACACAATCTCGTCTGATATAAACTGAAGCAAGCTAGGGAACGAATTGTAGGGGATGCACAAAATAACGGTTGCGAAGGCGATTCGCGCGAAGTGATGGTTGGAGACACTTGATTTTACAAAAATAATCATTATTTTTATTGATTAGTTTCCTTATATAATACTCGCACAAATTCGGAAATTCTCACGTTTGAACGACGACACCTCGAAAATCTTGCCATTTGCTTAGTCTTTGGATCATCATCATGGCCTCGAGTAGCGGCCAAGGAATCTTCTATTGTGTTTACTGATAGCCAAGGGACAGGAATTAACATCAAGAACTCGAAGTAATAGAAGAACAATATTGAATAAGACCTTGGCGTCTCCCATTGTTCTTGACGGTGATGTTCTCTCAGGCTAAACCGGTCATTTACAACAATAGGCTGATGTATATGTAGACTATACGATGCTGAGCTTCAACCGATTATAATCGACGAACAGTCCAGATAGTGTTAACCAAATGAGAGGACTGAGAATTCATAGGGTTGCGGATGTATGGACCAGACTCAACAACGTCAAGGCAACTCGTACAGCCTCATTTTAGGCGGTTGATAAGTGCTATTGTCTCCTCAACCTAGCAACCGTGAAAGGAACTGCCAGTTATTTCCGAATGGACTCCCCTACCCGATATCTTAAAATGCTCAAAGGACATTCAATACTCCGCTAACGCCTATTTCACGGTTTTCCTCGTCGCTCTCTAAATTCTGCCATTCTGGCAATGGCGGCTTCTCAAACGTTTTCTCTTCTTATTATCCTGTTTTGTGCATCTCTCGTTCATGCAGCCCCGTGGCCGGTCCATGCTAGACATGCAACTCACCGTGTCCGACACATTGGACGATCTTTACAGGTTAAGGCTTTCCACCCAAAGTCTAATTTCAAAGTAAATCCCCGTATCACCTCGAAGTTCCATTAATCTGACTTGATTGCAGACATTCGGAAAGGATGGCATTGAGTCTCCAGTCCCTGAAGGATTCCGGAATAATTTGCTAGACACACCCGCCCTCAACGACTCTGCAATCGCTTTCATTCAATTTCACCTCGGGGTCAATGCCTCACAGGTTGGCTATCGGTCGGGCTTCACTGGAGTCGGTCAGAAGTTTGCTTATGTCAAGCAATACCACGTAAGTAACGCGTTGCAGTCAATGTTGCCTGATCATTCAAGAAATACGATAGGAGGGCATCCCATTCTCCAACGCCGTCGCCAACATCGCCTGGAAGAGCGGAAAAGTCGTCGCGTTTGGTTCTTCCTTTGTCAACCCCAGTGTGTAGTGTCCTTCATCAACGAATCTGATGTTAACTCACCACGGAACAGCCAACATCGCACCATCAACACCGTCGTTGACTGTTGATTCCGTGATCCCCAATCTCGAGTCAGCTTTGGAGGGAACGTACAACGACCATCCTACGAGCCTTGAATACCTAGTACGGGAGGACGAATCGGTCGCGCTTACGCATGTGGTTCAGATTCGTAACGAGACAAGTGGGACATGGTACGAGGCGTTTGTGTGTGCCCACACTGGGGATATTTTATCTGTGACGGACTTTCTCGCTCATGCTTCGGTGAGTGAATTCGTAGAGTTCCTTTTGTTGTGATGGCTGAGTGTTTTCCAGTACCACGTTCTCCCGATTCATAAAGAAGTCTTTACTGAAGGTCAAGAGACCTTGACCGACCCTCAAGATCCTCTTGCCTCGCCCTTCGGATGGCACAGCGATGGCGACTTTAATTCCACAGACACTACGTAAATTACCCTTTACAAGTCTTAAACCATCTCTTACTGACGTACTCTAGCGGCAACAACGTCGCAGCCTTCGTATATCGCCAATCAGTAGTGAATATAGCCAACCAAACCTCGGACGGCCTCGTGTTTGACGTCAAATATGATGACACGCGAGACCCAAGAGTTACGTCTAACATCCAGGCTGCAACTGTGAACGCCTTCTATATCGCTAATACTGTTCATGACTTTACGTACCGATATGGGTTCACGGAGAAGGCGTTCAATTTCCAAGGAAACAATTTTGGAAAGGGTGGACAGGATAATGATTACGTTTTGATGTCTGTTCAGGATGGGAGGGGAATCAATAACGCGAATTTTGCCACACCTCCTGAGTACGTATATGCTTTGCTAGAATCTAGTTGGTGTGCTAATGTTTCTTTCAAGTGGCCAGTTTGGGGTCTGTAGCATGTTCATCTGGAATATCACGGATCCGCGACGCGATGGGGCGATGGAAAACGATATCGTCGTTCACGAATTGACGCATGGTGTGACTAATCGTATGACTGGCGGAGGCACCGGTCGATGCCTTCAAACTCTGGAAGCTGGAGGAATGGGCGAGGGATGGTCCGATGCGATGGCTGAGTACGTTCTTCGCGTCGACGTGCATCTCTTCCTCGTTGACGCTTCTCTCTTCAAGATGGGTACACCAGACCTCGGGGAAAGTGGGGGATTTTGTCATGGGCCAATATGTCATTGATAATCCGGAAGGAATTCGTACTCATCCTTATTCCACTGACCCGTAAGTGGTACTACATATGCTATACGACAAATCGGGTCTGACCTGTCTATGTTTAGCAAAGTCAATCCGTTGAGATACTCTAGCCTCACTAAAATCGATGAAGTCCATGGTACGTTGTTGCGTTATCGCAATACCCCGAGCCAACTAATATATTTATCTCCTTTCTATATAGCTATTGGCGAGGTGTGGGCAAACATGCTCCACAATGTTTACGCTGCCCTCGTATCAGAACGTGGTTTCTCTTCGGAAGCTTTGACCAACCCTGACACCACGGAAGGCAACGTGGTCTTTATGCACCTCTTCCTTGATGCTCTTCTTCTGCAACCTTGCAACCCCACTTGTACGTTAAAGTTTGTCCCAGGCTTTGACATTTCGCTCACAATACCTCTACCAGTCGTTTCCGCCCGCGATGCCTGGATTCAAGCTGACGAGAATCGTTATAACGGTGCTAACAAATGCATCCTGCACAATGCTTTCGCCAGCCGCGGTCTCGGCCTTAACGCTGGCCCCGACTTTGTCGATAACACCGACGTTCCAGCCGGTTGCTAGACAACACTCTGATACTTTACTCATTTTTACGACATGACCTTATCATGGGATATAGGATATATTTTACTCTGAGTTTTCGGACAATTAATTGTTACTGTAGCATGCAAGTTGATGTATCAGTTTCGAAGCAAGTCGTGTAGCCAATAGCATACCGTTTTTCTAATTAGACGGTCTATATCTGTTACTATATCCGCCATGACAGGGCTTCAAGACCTGAAGTGCTTCAGGTCGGGTGTAGGGTGTAGATCGCTTCTGAGCATCTGAGCTTCGGCCTGACACGGCAAACCAGGCACAGGCGATCACAAATACAGATATTTCTCACACCTTCTTTCAACAAAGTTTACTTTTTATTCTTCAAGACTTTGACCACTCCGCACGATACCTGGGCTACAGATTGTTCGCCTCGGCGGCCCCCCAGCTCAAGTGTGGCGCTTTAAAGCCAGTCGAACCCGCCAAGCTCGTTCATTACAACAGCAATAGCCGATTCTCGTTTGCTTTGATTGCCATGGCTGAATTGCAGCCCATTATACCGGCGCACAATGACGCTTCGAACATCGTCGCGGCGGCACAAGACACACCAGAACCGGCACCAATTACAGAGCAAGAGGTGGGCGAATACAGGGAACAGGATCGATTTCTACCTGTGAGTCTCATTCGGTGTCTTAATAAATTGTGCCTAATCAGTGCGGCAATAGATAGCAAATGTGTCTCGCATAATGAAGGCTTCCGTACCATCGACAGCAAAAATAGCGAAAGACGCCAAAGAATGTGTGCAGGAATGTGTTTCCGAGTTCATCTCGTTCATCACGTCGGAGGCAGCAGAAAAGTGTCAGCTTGAGAAGAGGAAAACAATTGGTGGCGAGGATATTTTGTATGCGATGACAACGCTTGGATTCGAAAACTACTCGGAAACTCTAAAGATCCATTTGGCGAAGCTGCGACAGGTGCGTTTGGTGGTTTTTGTGTCTTGTGCTCAATGTTGATCGTATGCCTTCTGTTCAACAGAGCGGTGCTTCAGCAGCTGTAAACGCCTCGAGAACTGAACAACATATCGAGCCGAGATTGGAGGATGACTCCTGAGTGGCAAGTATGTATTGCGCCCGACGTTGCTTCAGAGCGTTTCGCTGGCGGGCGGGCATCGTAGTCATTCGAGGATCGTCTTCAAGCCTCGTCTTACACATCCTGCTCATGTTCTAGAATTGTGTGTATTTCGTGCTATTATTCGTATATTATATTGACTACTGCCCTGACGCCCTTCAGAACCTGTATATGAAAGAGTTTTATGTGAGGGGTGGAGGCGATGGAGAACATGTGTCCGCCATCGTTTTTGCCAATAGTCTAACTTCGACGTGTGTCCAATATGACCATACTTACGGCTTTGGTTGGCGAACTCCTGTGACTGCCTAAACGACTATATGGGCTTGTGACCACATCCGGCACCCGGGTTAAGAGGTAGCACACAAGAAGCAAGGCGGATAGCATTACGGCCTGAAAAGCAGGTTTACTTGTGGAGACAAGTTGTGTCAAAAGCAGTCTGACGTTCCATACGACACCAACCCGAGACGGATCCAACAATAACCGATACTTCATCATTGTCCGCAGCGCAAATCCATGTACACGATAATATCGTGTTCATTCTTATAAATGGCATAGCTTTTTCTGCCAATTCAAACGACGTTTGACGCCCGGACCGAGAAAGGCGTAGTTAAGCGCACAAAGAAGTACTGATGGATTACACAGCAATCTCTGGCTAGACTTAAAGCTGCAGCGCGGCAGTGACAGCGTGTCAAAGCCGCCCACCTGATGGAAAGACTACCAGAGACGAACGCACCAGTGACCGACACTTCAGGACACAATGGTATTCTAACATTTGTTCTGGTTGATGAAGATGGAAAGGACGACCATTATGCCATTGTACCCTTTCCCAAGACATACGAGGTACTCGCTTCGTACTCTCAATCTATCAACTGACTCAGCAAGGATCTCTTCATCTAGGATGCCAAAGCGGCAGTTATCCAGGCTTTCGGAATGTATATGAACAGCAACAATCCAGACATCATATTCCGTCGTTCGTTGAGAAACAGGAAGCATGAATGGATTTGGGCCGATATACCTCCCGCTTATTGGAACACCACCGTCACAGCTGGCTCAACGGAGATCGGAGTGTTTCTTCGCGAACCACCTAACCTCATGTCCACGACTTTTGTACGTGGGCCCCTGCACTTTACTTGGTGTTGGGACGAGGGGCATGGTATCACATGGAATAATATCAATCTGGAGAACCTACCCTCACTTGGTTTTGGGAATGCGATTGATCGACCAGAAACATATCAGGTGAACCCAAATTATAGTCAGACATATGAATGACATTGATCTTCAGAATCAGAGTGCCGTCAATGCAGCGCGCGCTAAAATCACAGCGAGGGATAACTTCTTAGCGGGGCCAGCGGGGGCCGTCTTCGGGATCAACACTACCAGGATTCAGAAGTTAGGCGAACACGACACATTAACTTTCTGCATCTTCCCAGATGGGAATCTTTTTACATGGGCACCTATGCCTCCCCAAGTACGTGAAGACGTCAGTCTGTGGCAAACACTCGTGCCGCCACCCGGAGGAATTCTAGGAGTTATTATAAACAAAATGGGTTCTGGGGCCCCCCAAAGGGTACCCAGTCCGTACACATCATTAAGCAACATCTTTGGATCGCCATCAGCTGTGCCAAGATCCGATATGTAGGTTTTCGAGTTTGTGAGAGACAAAATAGAACTTGAAGAAATGCAGGGAGTTGTAAGCTATGTACTCTATACATATCCAGTTGTCATGGTGACCATTGCGCGATACCCCTGTGCATATGAAGTGATTGCCCTTGATCTGTAAGATATTGACTGAAATCGTAGAGTACATACGATAGTAAGAGTCCTTGGGAAGTAAATTTTAAACTCCGACTTTTCAAATTCCGAGTCAGGATCTGTGCCTCCGCGAGGAGAGTGAAATCCTATTTCTTTCTGACAGTGCGATATTTCCTTACACTATAAACATGTCATCTAAGCATTTGCCTTGTTCTTCAGCTCTTGATAATTCTACTAGTAATTTGTCTGCTAGGACTCAACGGAGCCTATCATAAGTCCCGTCGACTGCAATGCTCCTTTGATGAGTTTATCTGCATTATCTTGCTATTGTCCCTCCATTGACCTGACTTGCCCTGCCTCTTCACCTGCTTTTCCAATATTTTCCCACTACTGTTCTGTCCTGCCCCGCCCACCTGCCCACCTGCCCACCTGATGAAAACACCACTAGAAACGAACGCACCAGCGATCGATACTTCAGAGGCTCTCGGGATGTATATGAACAGCAATCAACAATCCAGACATCACACTCTGCCGTTCGTTGAGGAACAGGAAGGATGAATGGATTTGGGCCGATATACTTCCCGCTCATTGGAAAATTACCGTCCCAGCTGACTCAACAGAGTGCTTCTTCGTAGTACACGTAAACCTATGTCCATGACTTTTTTGCGTGGGTCATTGCACTTCACTTGGTCTTAGGATGACGGGCACGGCGGTATCGCATGGGATTGGATCAATTTGAAGAAGCCGCCCTCAACTCAAGTTCGTCTGGGGAATGCAATTGATCGACCAGAAACACATGATGTGAACGCATATTATAGCGGGATATAAATGACATTGATCTTCAAATCAGATCCCAGCAAGCTTAGGGGTCAGCACTGGCTGGGGGGAATTGGGCGAAAACGACACATTCACTTTCTGCGTCTTCCCGGATGGGAATCTTTTGACATGGGTTCCTATGCTTCCCAAGTGCGTGAAGATGTTAGTCTGTGGCAAGTATTCGTGCCGCCTCCCGGAGGAATTCTTGGAGTTATTATAACCAAGATGGTCTAAATAGAGTCCTCCTTGGATCTGTAAAATATTGAGGACTCTTTAAATCTGACTATAGTGGAGTACTTAGTCCATTGCTCACCGAGTCAATGACAGAATAAGTAGGTTATACCAGCCCGAACTATACCTAGCAGAGTAGTAGCATACGATATTATTGACTAAAGTGCGAGAGAGATGAGAGGGCAAGTAATATATGGTCGCCAAGTGGGTAAGATATGGCTGAGGAAGGTTGATATATTATCAAATCAAATAATTAGGGAATTAAGAAGACCATGGATAGAAGCGGTATTGATGAGAGGCACCATACTCTTCCCTGATAATGTCGGCAGCTCTCTCAGCAACAGCATAAACGGCTGAAGATGTATGGCCAGTGGGGATGAATGGCTAATATCGAGAAAAGATTGAGCAACTCGTTAATGATACAAGCTGACATATAACTCACGAAAATAGAGGCGTCAACTACTCTGAGTCCTACGATGTTCTTGACCTTAAGATCTGGATCTACAACGCCATTCTTGGCGTCCTTCGCAGACATACTCAGTGTCGAAGTGGGATGGAAGAAGGTACTAGCCGCGGCTGAGATGTATTGGTCTATCTTCTCGTCAGTTGTCGCATTTTCAAGGCCACCACTTGGAGCCACGATGTATCCGTCCCAGATAGGGGCCTTTGTAAATGCAAGGGCGTGCTTGATTGCTTCGCGCATAACAATGCGGTCACTCTCCTCTTTAAGGAGTGCCGGATCAATAAGAGGAGCGTCGAAGGGGTTGGAAGACGCGAGCTTAAGGGTACCGCGAGAGACGGGGGAAGTGACAGTTGTAGACATGCTGAAGAAACTTGCGTTCTGGGGAACGAAATTGTTCGGCACAATCAGCCCATTCTACGGCAATGAGTCAGTTGTTGATTCAGAAAACAAGTGAATTTATGTAACACGTACAGCGATGAGGTGTTCAAAATGAGGTGTGTTAGGTCCAGCAGCAAAGTCAGGATTTACTGTGACATTCTTCGGCAAACGGAAGAACCCGAGCATAGAAGCGATAGTGTCCACAAACGGACCACCATGGGTCTTCTCCCAAAGTTGAAGTTCACCTGGGATGTTCGCAGGGTCACGAATCTTCTCGAACGTGTTGTTGGAGTTGACGATGAAGGGGTGAGCCATGACAGAATGGTCGGCAAAATTCTCGCCTACGTCTGGGAGGTTGACAAGTGACTTGACTCCAACAGCCTTAAGATCTTGAGCGGGACCGATTCCAGAGTTAAGCATGATATGAGGAGAGCCGATCGCTCCAGCGGAAAGGATGATCTCTTTGGTGGCTTTGAGTTGATAGAGTTGACCTGAAAGCAAGATCAGTTGCCATGGAATGTCTCTGCAGATATTTGACAAACCTCCGCCATTTTGCCTAAATTCTACACCGCGGAAAGTGGGAACCCTTCCGTTGCTGGTTTGGATCAGACGGGATACCTCAGCGTTGACGAGAACATCCAAGTTGGGACGCTTAAGGAATTGGGGTGCCAGAAAACCGTTTGCAGAACTTCCACGAATTCCTGTCCTGCCATCAACAATAGTCTGCAGCCAGCCTATGAAGGAAATGAGACTCTAGGAGAATATGGAAAACGTAACTTCACTGACCAATACCCAGGGGGTTGCCAGAGTTGACGTCCAAGTTAAATTGGAAGTCACCTCCCAATTGCTTCGCGGCAGTGAGAACGTTCTGGTCAATCGGGACGGGAAATCCACTCAGGCTGGTTGTGACGAGACCGTCGGTACCATGGACGGAGGGATCCAGTTGGCCTTGGGTGTTGTGGTTGTCCGCCGGAGGTGTGAGTCGCTCACTCTTCTTGAAATACGGCTCGAGGCTCTCCCAGGACCATCCCTGGTCTCCAGTGATTTTGGCCCAACGATCATAATCTTCTGCGGCTGAACGGGTGTATATCATGAAGTCTTAGGGGAGCAGAGTATCAGATATCATGCGTGCATCATCATGATTTTGGAACGGAAAACATACTGATTGAACTACTTCCTCCGAGTATGTGACCCCGAGGAATGTCAACGGTCCTTCCACCAAGACCAACTTGGGGAACTGTGGTATAGTTCCAATCGTATTGTGTCTTGAAAAGATTGGCTGCGAACCAAGGAACTTCTGCGTCCAAGACACCGACATTGCTGAACAATGAACTTGGTCAGCATATTGAAAGATGTGAAACACAAGGTAGCGTACGATGGGCCGGCTTCGAGGACGAGGACCTTGAATTTGGGATTCTCCGTGAGTCGATTAGCTATGACGTTTCCTGCCGTGCCACCTATATGTGGTCGTTAGTCAGTTCCCAGATGAATAAATGCTACTGATCACCTCCAACGACGATGAAGTCGTATTTGTGATTCTTCGGAAGGTCAGAAACCTTCTCGTATATTGCAGCCGCGGCGCGGGTTGGTAGTGTAGATATTAGGGCGAATGAAAGGGCGAATGAAACGATAGAGGCCTTCATCTAGAGAACGAGGATATTAAAAACGATAAGGATATGTTGCGAGAACCAAGGTAGGGTAAAGAGAAGGTTGGGATGAAAGTTAGTCGTGTCGGAATTGGGTGCGCAGAACCCTACTTATAGCCTTGCAGTAAGGTACATTCCACTCGAAACCGCTGCTTCACGCATTGGGCATCTAGAGGGAAACTACATGAATACGAGTAGATTCGACTCATTGTGGCACACCATTAAGGCAACAACAAGGTCCCGAATGATTATTTTAGTTCAAACACTACAGGTACGGAGTCAACCAACGGGAATCATGGCGGATTCATTCCATAACATACCTCTATCCTGTGTATGACATGGACAGTGCTTGACAACAACAAAGTCTCCGAAGGCCTGTAATAGAAGCTTCCGGCAGGAGATATTGGATGAGGAATGAATCGAGGTTACATCGCCCTTGAACAAAGATGGGCTCGGAAACGCGCTACGTGGCTCAAAGGAAATAATTCCGGCCAGGTTTCGTACATTTTCAGGGCACGAGGATCGCAATATGTCGGAGAAAGAGTCCGAGGACCCAAATGCAGGAAGAAGGCGAGGAAAGGCCACCCTAGGACACTAGCGCTTCGATCAGGGCCGCAACGGATTGTCATCGAATGAATTGGGCTGAGGTAGTCGATTGTCTCGATGCGCTGCTTGTGCGCAACTCTGGAAAGAGGCCTCAAAGAGCCAAAAGGAGGATGACATACGTTAGGCTATGTAAGAGTTTTGCCACATCACGAATGGATCAACGAGATGCCGCTACAGCTTCCGGAACGGAAAGAGTTAACGGGTGCCCGATGAGGAGCCGCCAGTTGCCAACCCTCGAGGCTCGATCTGTTCCAGCATTGGATTTCAGATACATATCCATGGAGCTTGGATTGTAACCCCCTCAAAGAGTCTCTGAGTATTCAAAATCACTCGGTTCTGTGGTCTCGCAGTTGTGGTTTCGGCGCTAATCTCCGGTCAAAGGTGTCAAACCAGTCGAGAACAGCTCGATTCGACCAAGTCGCTGTGTATGGCCACAAAATCAGATTAAGTCGTCGCGAATGCAGTGCGGAGAACACTCCGGATCCGTGGCCCAGAGTGAAGATAGGGCCTTAGTATAGAGAGCGCCGTCACCCCTCGCGACGACCACGATAGTGTCATGTCAACAGCCATTCAACTACGTGCCAGTGCATCGAACGGAAACAGGAGCGTACACTGTAAGATCAAGATTGGGCGGATGTGCACTAACGAGTTAGGTACCTGTAACTCGAAGTTGACAGATAGTGATACCAACTCTTTTGACTTTGAGGCACGGTTACGTGTGAATGCAGACTTTGGAAAACACAATAAGATGAGTATCGATCGCTTTCGATGTGGGCCGAGAATTAGAGATTGTAGCTTTGTATGCGAAAGTTGCAAGAACAGCTTGAACGATCAAAGCCAGTGTACACCACCTAAAGCCTGGGCTCTCAACAGGGTCTCCTAAGACTAGTGTCCGATGTCCAAGCTTATCACTGCTCATGAGTACTGAGCCCTCTAACTGGTCCTCTGTTCTGTACGGACCCGGGCGGTGTTTCTGCCGGGCCGGATCAAATCCGAACAAACTGCATGAATCATGTGTAAGCCTCGCATCTTCAACTGAAGTCCTCATAGAGCACGCAGCGCCTCTGGCAATGGCGACGACCTTCTCATGGTCTGACACATTCCACATTGCCTTTTCGTCCTGTCTTCCATGTTTGGTAAAGCCCGCGAACCCGGGATCGTCAGCCTCCACAGATTCTCTGGACGACCCCACCGTTGCCCCCCGCATCCCACGAGCTCGAGCAGACGAGCTTCAAGGTCTGCTGGCAGACAGCGATGCCGAGGCTGAGAGGATGTCGCTGCACTCTAACCCCGGTCGCAAGAAGAAACGGACGAAGCGAAAAAAGGACAAAAGGATAACACTCTTTGGATATGATCTGTTCGGCCACGCGCCGCCTCCTATACAACTCCCCGAGTCTGATGATGAGGGTGGAAACCGCGGACTGGGGGGTCCGACTCCCCCGACACGCTCGTCTTCATCGACTTTTGATTCGGACGCAGCGCCCCTAGATTCTTCGACAATCGCTTCTATTTCTGTATCGGCTGCTGCGCTTCGGGCACGTGAGGAAGCGGATGAGGCAGAGAGGAGGGAGAAGGCAGAAAGAAGAGAGAGGAGAAGGCAGAGGAAAGAGCTCAAGAGGGTTGCAAAGGCGCTGGCGCTCGCTGAGCAGGGGGAGGACTTTGAGGGATTCCAGGGCAGTGGCAGCGGACTTCATGCCGAAGATTACGGACCATTTGTCCGTGCAGGGGTTCGAGAGAACGATGAAGATATTGACGAGGACGTCGATCTTGATGGCGGTCTGTATGCTCGCAGGAGTAACACTGGGACAGGCTCTGGGTCGGATTCCAGGAGTAGAACCTCTGCTTCGAGGTCACAACTGTCGCAGAGTGATCAGCGCCTCTCTCCGCAGCGGCTTCAACCTCCAGAAATCATTGGACCTATAGTACCGCGCAGCAAGAAAACAAAGTCCAAGTCGTCGACAGCCTCTCGCTCAACAACATCGCGGGCGTCACGCTCGAACACCAGTGCTTCGACATACCAATCCCCTTCACTCCTTTCGCCGGCTTCTCCTACCTTTTATGAGAACGACCTTCCACCCAAGTCGAAGCTTAACCTTGTAGAGGATTTCGATGGTAGCCAGGGCATTATCGAAGCCGATCTACCTTCGCCTGGTATTCGGGGTGGATTCCCTTCCCCTGGGCTGCGAGGAGGATTCCCGTCACCAGGCCTCACTGAGTTCCCGAGTTCGGGTTTCGGTAGATCACATAACACAGAGCGACGGAACTCGCTCCTCGCAAAAGGTGGCGCATTCCTGGCGACGCGTGGTGGCGTGGATGGTCTCGAAGGATGAACTAGTCGGTTAATGAACAGTGGCTCATGAGCTTTATATCTGCGCTGGACACAATTTGGAACCTGTCATTCGCTCTTCTTAGAAAGAAGACCTGCCACCGATACGATGCTTTTTCTATCGTCGGCCTCTTTCCCCCCCTTCCTGACTACTTCCCTGGCTTCTTTTCGTTACCTTCGTTATGACCCTACACATGTTACGCTTTCGTATAATACTCTACGCGCTTATCACGATCTATGCACCAACCATTCTTTGTTCTTATCATTCTCTGTAGGCTGCGCACTCTGTTCAACTAGATACATCTCCGGCGCTGTGTATACTTCTGCTTTGTTATCTTCCAATGGCGTAGAAATCTAGCGATTCACTGATTCACTGGCAGCTTTGGAGTTTGAATCTTGAGATGACTTCTTGATGCAATAACACATCACAAACTTGTAAGTACCATATGGGCCCGGATCAATACATATCGGGTAACCCGATATCCATGGTCAAAATCTCTTGTTTTCCTCTCACGATCTCTGACAGAATCATCGACCGGGCGTCTAATAGTCTCGTTCCCATCCGTATATGGTACATATGTGTTCACCCGTGAAAAATTTCTCAGCCCGACAAAAACGGTTGTGTCCCGTGTCTTTTCATTACTGACGGGTATGACCCGATTGAAATCTTATGAGTCAACTGCCTTGGTCTCAAACTACAGATATCGTGTCGCTGTTCCGAGCTCTGAACTCATTCTCTGCATGCGGCATAGAAAATTCATAATCTTATTCAATAGCAAGATGCTCTGACGATATTCTGGGTGGCATAATGTTGAGATATATGGTGTAGTTGTGGTGGTGATGGTGATGGCGCCGTGCGTTCACTTTTCGCACTTGCAGTCGCTACAGCAGGCGCAGGAGCTACCGAATCTCGTCAGTCAATCTTATCTGCGTAGAGAACCACTGAACATACGAATCACAGCAGCTGCAGCATCCGGCGTTGGAGACGGGGATATCAGTGATCTGCAGAGAGGGGCTCTGATGAGCTTGAAGAACAGAACAGCGAAGGCAAAGGCCCGTACCGAGTACATCGTTGGGTAAGTGATGGTGGTAAAAGTCTTGAGAAACCTGGGAGGTCTGATTTCGTTTTCACCACTTATATATACCAAACCGTTTGGAGGTATTTGGTCCTATGATATGAGGCTCACGCGTACGTACGTCGGCTGGAGCATGATCAGCGATACAAAATTAATTGAATCTCATCAGGTGGTGCCTCCTCAATTGGGATCCTTTGAATTTCGTTATCATGATACCGCTATGTATTTAATCAGTATCAATGCTTCTTAAGCTTCTTCCGCACCTACATGTGACTTCATGACGTGACGCTGCTCCTGTGTCCAAAACGCATCAAACGCAACGTACTTGTGATGATGACACTTAAGCTTGAAACTTGCAACTGTGCTTGTTGGCGCCGTTTGATCTTGAAAATAACACTTTGCTTAATTGTTCTTTTGATATACTGGGTTTACTTACCTTCAGGCTTCACTTGGTATCTGTGGCCATGGCAGTTTCCCATCTCCTGGACGAGAGGCATTTTCTGATCGTCGGGTCTTGTTGGTCAAGGTTGTTTGAGAGCAGGTTTTGGCGATTCGCATAACATTGAGCGCTGGGACTTGCTCTTTGCGAGGGGTGGCGTGCTCCTGGCGACTTGAAGTGGCGCGGAAGCGTTTAAAGGATGTGCCTTGAACGAGGTGGTGGAAGAGGTAAACGTAAAACTGGAGTCCGTACTATCGGCGTTGACGCTGTTTCGAGCTGCCATCTTTTCATTGTGATGAGACGGCTTCACTGTTCAAAGTATGCAAACATCTGGGGAGGGTGTACAGAGGCATGATATTATCGATCCTTAATCGATCGCTGTATTTGAAGAATGACAGGAAAATACACAAACATTAGTCGACCCCGGTAAAGAAGGGATCCAAGAGCAAATCTACAGCATCTGGCCTGTTCTCTGGATTGAGACGGAAGCACCGAGATAGGAACTGGGCTGTCAAGGCAACATCCGCTTCCTCAAGCTGCGTTAATTTCTTTATTTTTGACGCGAGGCTGTCATTCATATGGGGTGCGGGTGGCGTCGATAACAAATTACCTGAAGAAATTCGTTGAACGAGTGAATGGATACAAAAAGGCTCAAACATACCGTCTTTGTCGAAAAAGTCATTGCGTTTGTCACCCTTGGCGAGTTGGTCCAGGGAAAAGACTTCTTGCGTGGCGTTCATCATTTGATACAGCAAGTTAGCTTCTTCATTAAGTTGGCATTCCGGTCGTGACTCCCAATCAAACGGCAGCCGAGCCGTTATAAGTTCAAAAGCCTTACATGCAGAACCCGTTAACAAGCCAAGCGTTTGCGTAGGAGAACGAGGATTTACCACACATCCAAATTCCCAGATATCTGCTTTTTCATTCCAAGGGCCAAAGATAACACTTTCGGGAGGACGGTGCGGTGATATCCCAATGGATCGAGGGGGTCGATCGGACAGTGGCTGAGCTGGGACGGATGAGTGCAAAATAAAAATATTCACAGCTGAACGAACCGTGACTGTAGTCACCTAGCAGAAAGGTGCGCTTCATGGCATCGTCAAAAGAAGGTAGTGGAAGCGGCTGAGATACTGCAGCTTGAACAATACCGTCCCCAGAATATTCTGGGTCATGGCGTCGAGATGGATCGGAGATAAGCAGTGATGTAATATCCTCAGTGGACATAGTACAATTGAAGAATATATTGTCAAGCTTTAGATCGGTGTGGATAAAGCCGTGCTTGTGCGTATGGGCAATCCCGCGAAGGGTATGCAGGATGATGCGTTTCGCCAGGGGAAATGGGAATGTATCATTGCCCATAAGACTGGCAACGTTACCACCCTGCAACTGGGTGATATAGCAAAGATGATTCCCATCTCTGCCTTTACCAGGAACATTGCACGCGGCCAAGAGTTTGAGGCAATGTGGTGATGGGGTCTTGGTCACCGTTACAGCTTGAAGAGCCTCGAACTCGAAGGAATCGCCTTGATGTGCACGCATGTTCTCAGCACTCTTCAAGGCTTTGACCGCTACGTAGCGATTTTCCCTGAGAAATGGAGGCTTGAAAATTGACTAACCAGCAACCGTAATAACAAAACATACTTTTGATCGAATGCTAGCCAGATGCTGGACGACATGCCCCAACCAAGCTTTCGTTTGATGATCCATTGGTCTTTACAAATGGCTTGCTCAAAATCGAGCCGAGGCCAGCCATAACCATGCTCAGGTGGGTTGCCAAGAGGTTCCGAGACATAAGTCAAAGTTTGAAGAACATTACCGTTAGAGTCGACAGAGATATGTCGGTTTGTATAGGTGACGGAGGATTCAGAGTCAGAGCTGGCAGAGTCAGTCGCCATGGGTGTTAAGAAACGGAAGCACGAAGGACGTTCTGTCATCGTTCATACATAATTGCATTTACATACATATGTACATAGTCCTTTGTGGGCGCACAGTCCCTGAAGTGAGGCGTGAGTGCCGAGCCACCACAGGAAACTCATGGTAAAGGAGTCATTTAGTAGTGGACCGTCAATGGGATCAAATGACTTACAATTTTTTGTTCTTGCTATACAGCAGGTTGAGTAAATACAATAGACCGCTCATTCTCAAGGCTGAGAATCGATGTCCTTTGAGCAACAAGCATGTTATTTGGGTTCGTTCAACTTCTTTTGGCGGCCAGGCCTGCAACACTGAGTATTCGCGAGTTCGGAAACCGGTGGAGAACTAAGTATGTAGCAGACTGTCCATTTGACATACCATGTTTGGGAATTTGTTCGACCTCCGGTGTTTTGGGCCAGGAGTCTTCCGGGCTGGATTTGATGGACATGTGACATAGGCAAACATTACCACAACTCCAGACGACGATCTCCAGACTTGCTATGTATGTCTCCTAGATTCCTTGACAAATGCTCTATTCCTGCCTTGGCTGCTGCCCTTCGTATGTGATCACGTGATGAAGAGAAGAGGGCAAGTGTAGAAAACGAGGTAGTGGAAGTTGAGCGGAAGAGCTCAGAACGGGTCGCCAAGGCACTGCAGGGTGCAGCTGACGCTCGCAACAGGGGAAAGATTATGAGGGGTTCCAGGGTGGGCAGCGGACTTCATGATAAAGATTACGGATCATTTGTTTGGGCGGGGGCTCAAGAGGACGATGAAGAT